>JAVCKT010006115.1:0-11954 GCA_032273925.1 Rhynchotus rufescens | reverse complement strand
AAGAAAGAAAGAAAGAAAGAAAGAAAGAAAGAAAGAAAGAAAGAAAGAAAGAAAGAAAGAAAGAAAGAAAGAAAAATGGAGAAGAACTGTGGAGAACAATTTTGCAATTTTGCTGTGGAAAACTGACACTATAACAGTAGCACCATTTTCTGGAACAGATCAAATCTCATGTGTTTTTAGGCTCATATCTACAGCATTTCGTGACAAAAATAAACACTCACTACTTTTTATTTCCCTTAGCCCTGCAGAGGTAATGTAACTATTTGAAACAGCTGGATGCTAACCCATCCTGAGCATCATCAACAGATTTGCTTGCAAAGTCCCAACAGCTACACCTGTTCAAAAGCCTTGCAGGCAAAACAATTGCACAGGTACCACTTAGGGCATAATTTAGCCCTCCAAAACTTTGTTTCTGGTGTTGATATGTGATGTGGAAAAAAAAAAAATCCTGCTTGGCACTAGGAGTCCAAAATGAGTTTCAAAGAGTAGCAGGTAGGAAAAGCTCTCCTCTTTCCTCAGTCGAGCTCCTCTGCTGTGAAGCGTGATATTCAGACTGAAGAAAAAATTCCCTTGCTTCAAAAACTGGGCTAATTTCACTGATAGTCTGGCAGATGAAGGCCTGCTTTAAATTTCAACATGAAAACTATTCACAGCCCTGGTGATCACTATGTCAGCTCGACAGTTGATCCAAGTAGCAAACACACAAGCTGATGACATGTAGGTAAATATTATGACAGAAAACTTGCTAGAAGCAGGCACAGTCTATGAGCAAGTAATTTAATGTAAGAGATTACTGTTTCTATAACATAAAGTACATTAAGCACTTGGTGTCAGCAGTTTCCGTATATCCGTCTCTGGCAGTAGTAAGCACGCCTAGAAAATCTGACTCATAGTATGACAGGATTAAACTGGCGAAACCAGTGGGAGACAAAAATTGTTTTATAGTCTGTGTGATGGGATATGAGGTTCTTATTTCAGGCGTTGTCTCTCCAGCTGTCATTATTCCCGCAGTGCCATCTAATGGTAAAAGAACGACAGGTACTGAAGATATGGGCAACTTGCATGTGTATCTGTTAGAGATTAATAATGTGATCATGTATTAAGATAGAAAGAAAACAAATACACTTTATCATTCTAATATCTTTTCCCATTTGGCATATTTTAAATTTATTCAGGAATTCCATTATAGTTGAATATTTAGCACAAACAGGGCTATATGGTACAGAATGTATTCAAAAAGGAATGTATGCACTACATCTGATAAAAAAAAAATCTGTTTACCTTATATAAGCGTAAAGCTGAATATTTCACACTTCATTCAAATGCAGACATGTATCTTAATTAAACTTAATTAAACTCCTCCAAATCCTCCCCATACTCATGCATGTTCTATGTCAAGTGTGCTTTCCAAATCTGTGGGCTAAATTACTTTAAATCTTTTGAAAGTTCCACAAGCTTTGTTCATATCTAATTATCCTCTTAGATTGAATAAGATAATTTGAGAAGTCTGCTTGAGATTTCACACTGTATAGTAGGGTAATCGCACCAGATATGAATCCCTAAAGATAAATTTTCTTTCTAATTTAGAAGCACTGACTAGCATATTTTAAGTGTCTCACACATTGGCACTCCCTGGCTCACACACAGAAAGTGCTATTTTTTCTTTAACACATTGAAAAATACCTACACAATTCTACAAACTGATCTGATGTTATATGGGGTCACAGAGTCCACTAGAGCCTCTGTAAGAGCTACTATTTTGAGGATATTTTTCATTTTGTTAAATAAAAAAAAAAAAAAAAAAAAAAGATTACATTTCAAATATTTTGAGGCTATAAATACCACACAGTCCAGACAGAACTGTTATGGATCATTTTATAGAGTTTATCAGATAAATATTTGTGCTTAGGAAATGCCAACAACTATTTTAAAGGCAGCTTTTATAGAGTCTAAGTCCTCAGAGTAGGCTTATACTTTCTATACTGAGAGTAAAGAATCACTTACGGCATGAGTAAGTAACCATCTGTGGTTCACTTCACAGCCTTTCACAAGCAGTCCTCAAATGAAGACAGGTAAGTAGGTAAGTCAGGTCAGTCCTTCCCTTCCAGGGACTAGTGTGATTCTCATTTTGTTGGACCTTCTCTTGTGCTTTATAATATTGATTGACAAATTTTTGGGCCATAATTCTAAAGCTTTAGTATTCATGTAAAGTATTCATGTAAAGTATATCATGATGTTTTCTCTAATTTAGCTCAGAATATGATCAAAGTAATGGTTCTTTTATCTCTTTTCTCAACTATTGAATCTCGTATGTTTTATTATATGCTGCCTAACATCTTTACACATGTGCTCAAGTATATATTGAGGCAGTACCAGCTGAAGCAACAGAAAGACAACTCGATATTTATGAAATATAAATATAAAGCAATATTTCTATGAAATATAAAGCAATATTTTCTCCTCGCCTCATCAATTAGCTGAAAGTAGCGTATGGATGAAAAAACAGATTGAATCACAAATCTCCATAAAAGTAAGGTTATCCTAGCAATATGAGTACAGTATTTGTCATTTTTACAATGCCCACTAAGATGGTCAGATGTCCTCAGTGGTAACTGACTTAGTAGCACTAATTTTCCAAACAGCCAATAGAGCAGAAACAATGCATTCACTTCCTGTGCCTGGTCCCAAATAGCACCTTTTCATGTCTGATAAAGGCTCATGATCTTTTTTCCTGAATGTAGTTTTTTAGCAAAGGTCAGAATGAAGCCTGTACTATCCTCAAAGTAAGCTTTGCAGTAAAATTTAAAAAATCATACTGAAGAAAGCAGAACCACCTAATTTTGTATTCCTTGAATGTGTGAGTTTCTGCTTTTTACCTTTAGTAGGCATGGTACTTGGTGGTCATATATTCTGGTATCAGTCAGTTTCAGCACAGTATATCTTCTAAAACAGGGTATTTGAATGCATACACAGTAGAGATTCTTGAAAAATGTTCTTGTACTTGCTGGTCGTCTTCAGAATGACTTCAGTGATTAACCAACAATGTCTGAACTGAGCTATCACTTCTCTTTTTTACCATTAATACTTAGAAAGAGGCTTTCTATCAATCTGTCTGCCTTCCAGATTCCTTCATCTGACCTTTTCTTGTCCTCATACCATGAGATTCCATTATTTATTTTGACAGCATCTGTCTTTTCTCCTTCTTCACCACATAGCCTTCTTAAGTCATTTATTCTTCAAAAATGAATTCACCGTGCAGCAAATATTATCCATTACTCTTTCTTTTTCCCTTCTGAATATATATGTTTAAAGCTAATACCCAAAGAAATCTGTAAGGCTTATATGCTCAGATGGTTATATGTTCCTCATAGTATCATCAAAGAGCAAACTTGCTTTCCTAGATGCTTATAGTTACAATGAGTTTGAAGCTGGCTGAATATACGTTAAGAGCAAGTCTGTTGTTACTATTTTTGTGCAAGTATTTCAATTCCATCTCCTTGACTTCAGTTCCTCATAACTCTCTAAAATCCTGTATTTTGCATTTGCATTTTTAAATTCTTCATATTTTATATTGTCATGGCTGGTAATACTAAATTATTACACCGTCATACATAATGCAAAGTAAGAGAAGGAAGCTTTTTGCTTTATTAAAACACCCTTTTTTTTCCCATAAGAATATGTCTAAATACAAAACTAAAGTTTAATCACAGAATCACAGAATCACTAAGGTTGGAAGGGACCTCTAGAGATCATCTAGTCCGATCCCCCTGCTCCAACAGGGACACCTAGAGCACGTGACACAGGGTGGCATCCAGGCAGGTTTTGAAGACCTTCAGAGAAGGAGACTCCACAACCTCCCTGGGCAGCCTGTTCTAGGGCTCTGGCACCCTCACAGGAAAGAATATCTTCCTTACATGGAGATGGAACTTCCTGTGTTTCAATTTATACCCATTGCATGAGAGTAAGTTTTGATCAGTATGAAGAAAGACACCTTACATTGCCCAAATTTTGTGATTTTAGAAATATATATCAATAATCAGGAAAAAAAAAAAAAAAAAGGCAGTCTGGATTTCACACTCCTAGCCAACTTTGTGGGATCTGTTGTTGCGGTCACGGTCACTAAGCTTTTATGTGCAGACTGAGTTAAATTTGATAGGGAAGTTGTTGTGACACAATGAATATGGAACAGTGTCATTGTTCAAAGTAGGAATGCTTTAAGCTTTGACTCACAATAGTCTTTTTATTCACTTCTGTATTTACAAATTCTGCCATACGAAAGGTCACAGAACTGTGCAGCAGGGCAGTACATGAGGGAGAGGGACAGAGCTCCTTTGGTTTGGTTTTGACCTAAATCAAGCTGACAAGTCAACCAGCCTTTTTTATTCTGTCACATTTCTGAACAAAGGCTTTCAAACTCTGAGGCAGTTTTTCTGAAACCAGTAGACAAGGACTATCTGCCAGGACCTAAGTCTTAGATCTGTGAATACATCATCATTTGCACCCTTAGATATACTCAGTGGTATCCCTTCATTCTTTTACTGGCATACTATTACTAAATTCAACAAATAGATGTTGATTCTGCTTTTTTTTTTTTTTTTTTTTAATCAACCACAACCCACCGTTTGTTCTAAAGATAAAATGATTCAGTTTTAAGAATTAAATAGCCACTGTCTTCACAATTCTAGTTCACTTATACTCCAAGATTTTTTCAGGAAGAGCAATAGTTACAGATTATTTGTAGATGTAGAAAACTTCAAGACCTTGTTTCAAGGGAAGTTAGACACCTACATTCCTCTAGGGATAATTGTATTTTCATCTGAGTGACTTGTTTATGTTGAACTGGAAGACTGGATGGAGCCAGCACTGAGCTCAGCTCTTACAAATACAAGACCAGTACCCTTATATTAGAATTTTATCCATTAGAAAGTACCAAAAGGGAGAAAGTATTGAAAGAGAGGGAATTCTATTGCTGAGATTAGTGGGTTGCTGGATTGCAGATGACAGTTTAGGTATAAAAGTGACATTGTTAAGAAACTACTGTTCTTAAATGTCCCCAGATGCAGTTATCATAACACCACAGTTTGTAATTTTCTGAGAAAAACTGCATTCTTGTACACCATTTTCCCCCTGAAAATTGTTTAAAATTTTCTTTTTTGCTTACCAGAACATTCATTAAAAGATACATATAGTTCTTCTGGAAAGTCACTATCTTTTGTTTGATAGGGATACCACAGAGGTTCATAGTTTGTGCTAAGAAATTTTTGTGAAGATGGCTTGGGGTTTTGAGGATAAGAAAACCATGAAATATGCATTGTAGAAAGGAAGGATTTAAAGCAGTACAAAATTTATATGTGAAATCCCCAGCTGGCAAAGTGTCTAAATTGGATACAAAATTCAGAAGAAATGGAAAGGAGGAAAAAAAAAAAAAAGAGGAAGGGGAGAAGAATATTGAAGACTACAAAATCGTTTTGCAGGTGGGCTTCAGAGGGTTGCAAATCAATTATAAAAAAATGTGCCTCAGGCTGAAACTTGGCATTCAAGCTCTTAGATTTGAATCAGGGCTTATTTGTTTGTTTTTAAACGCAGACATAAGAAAATATCTCTCATTTTTAAATTAGATAAGTAAGGCTGAATATATTCATTTTAGCTTTTTTCTTCTTCTTCGTGCAGCTACAGCTAAAACTCATTGCATCTCTCAAAATTAAACTTAAAGTCAATAATTTAAGAATTAGAAAAGGGCATCTTTGTAGGAATTGTTGCTACTCTTGGGTCAGTAACTACTTTTTAAGAAGTGTTAAAATATTTATATTTGCATCATGAGACATAATGTTTTATTCATGGAGTAAAATGCCATTTAAATAACATCTAAATTATTTTGCATAGTCACTGAGTATACATTTAACACCTCTGACACAAACTTCAGTCTCCTCAACATCCATTCTACTATTGTTCCTTGTCCATTAGCTGAAATGGTGTCTAGTGGCAATTTTTAAGACTATAGAGCCTTAATGAAATTCAAAAACAGAAAAAAAATATTTTCACATAGAGATAAAGAGTTGAGGGTATCAACAGAACCCATTTTGTCTGCTTGGCTGCTAAAACCCATTGGGTAGTATAAAAATAATCTTTTCAAATTATAAGAGACTTCCCCAAAACCAAAAAGAAGAAGAGACAGTACACAATCTGGAAAGGAAGGGAAATAGGCATTTTGTTCTGTATTAGACAGTGATTCTCAGTTAGCAGGCAGGAGCCATTTAGAGGTAGCAAGGAAATGAGTAGAAGGCAGCACTTCTCAAAGCCATTCTGGGAAATCAGCACATCTAGATGCCTCTGTGAAGTGCTTGTGCATGGATCCACATAGCATGGGGTAGAAACAGAAGGAATCAGAGATCCGTGTGCACTTGTGAGGCTGTCATCTTGTGATTATGGAGATGTGGTAGGATAGCTCGCTTGACTGCAGTGCTGCTGTGGATGGATATGGGAACTTTAGGAGGACAGGTCAGGAGGGCAAGGAGGGGGAATCTCCCAGGCATCCACATAAAGAAACTGATGAACTATAGGCTAGATGACCAGATAGCAAGGCAGATTAAAAATTGACTAAATAGCAGACCTCGGAGTGTTGTGATCAGTGGCTTGAACGCTAGTTGGAGGCGAGGCGCTAGCAGCATAACCCAAAGGTCAATATTGGGTCCATTAATGTTTAACATCTTCAGATTTTTCTGATTAATGAACAGCTTAATGATCTGAATGGAGAGAATACCCCCTCAACAAGTTTGGAGATGATACAAAATAAGAAAAAAAGGCCCCAAAGTAGTGATTTGCACATAACAGAAACTTAATGCTGCTATACAGTAAAAACAGCAAGATGATATACCTCCCAAAAGTATCTTAAGCACAAGACTGTTTCCCACCACTCAAATAATGCACTTTCAGATGAAAAAAAAAAAAATGCCATCATAAGATTTAAGTTACTTATTCTAAAAATTGTGGACTTTTACATTCCTCATTGACCATCAGAGCCTAGCAAAACACATATACTAAACATGAGCCTGTTTTGACTTCAACCTTCCACTCTTTTATCAGAGGATCCTGCTCTTACACAGTGCCCAGCTTGAGCAACAGTGCTGTGGTAGGCTCACCCATGAACAAGGTGTCCAAGTATAAGACAGGCGTCAGTGGAGTAAGGTAATAAGATCATGTATAATTAACTTATTATCCACAGCAGCAGCTTCACTCAGGTACATGACTCATCATTCCTCCTTTTGCATGTCCAGTATGTGTTCTGTGGGCAAATGCCAGACTTTGGGTAGATGTTTTATATGCAAAGATTGTAAAAGGTTTCTGGCCAGTGTACCTTATTTGTCTCTTCCGCGACAATACATCTTCAGCACCCTCAGAGGACACTTAATCTGACATTAATGTAGAGAGAGGAATTTTCCTACCTACATTAAAAAATTTGTTTCCAGGACCCCCAGGATTTCCACTTGTACTAGGGACAACAACAGTTAGGTTTCTTTGTAAATGTGAGTGTAGAAACATAGATGCCTTAGGGAGTTTTAGTACCTAGAGAGATCAGTACCAGTTCTGCATGTTACTGTTGCCTACCTGATGCACTTTGGTGACTATTTGCTTGTTCAAGTCTTGAAATCAAATTTAAAAGCCTGGCCAGTGACCATTAGTGTTCAACATACAAATAAGCAGAAGACTGTCACTACTGGACTGATAGTCACAGCAGGATTTTCGTGTATACAGCTAATAAATAAGTAATGACAATAGAATAATTTTTGTTCTGTATTTGATTCTCTAATGCTGCTCTGCAGCACTGCTTTCAGAAAGACAAAAGAAAGAGATTTGTTGATTTTTTTCTAGCCCTCAGGAAAAGTTCTGGCAGAGGCAAAAGTAAAATCTCCATTCCAGTCCGTGCTTATTTGGACACCTGTGTTACCTCACGAGAACAACATATCTCAACAGGGTTATTTGAATATGCACTTTGTACCTTTAAAAGTGGACTACTTAGAGACAGAACATAGAAACATCAAATAAATTGCCTTAAAATTCAATGTATTTTTTACTTATCAGCCATATACTTGTCAAATATTGTCCCGTTTCATGTCCTTTGGAACAGGTAGCACAAAGTAAACTGTCAGTAACATCATTAAGCTCTTTTTTCCGTCATGCCCCTTTTCTCTGAAAAAAACATAGTCCTGAAATAACTGTAATGCTAACATAGCAGGCCCTCTCCAGTACATGACTAATGATAAGGAGGGGCAGGTGAGAGGATGAAGGCTGAGAGGATGAGAGGCAGTTGATTCAGATACAATCCCTCAGAAAGTATTTATCAGTTATTGCAGCTTGGGACAAAGCTCTTACAATGCTTTGACCTGCCTTTGAGTCCTAATTAGTTTCACAAGGCTCATCCTTTTTGCTGGAGCCAGCACAAAGTAGGTGCTGCACAGAATTAAAACCATTAACTCTAAATAATTAAATTAGACTATTAACATTCAGGGACTGCACCATCTGATTCAATGGACATGGAGCAGCACACTACTTAGATATCATAAGCATGAATGGAATAAAACTTCTGCATCCCAAAGCGGAAGATACCTGCTAATCTTATTCTTGGCTACAGATTCAAAGGTCAAAAAGATCTTAGGGGAAATATAGCAGGGCGAATGGCTTGTATCCCATGACAAAAAAAAAAAAAAATCTTAAATGAAGAACTTTTAATTCAAAAGAAAAAAAAAAGTTAAATAGTTTTAAGAATGGGATGAATGAAGAATAAAATAATATAACAGAAAACCTCTAAACATATGTTTAAAAAAAGAGAATAAGCCAAAGCTTAGATGATAGTGGATCATGGAGGATGGTAGGTATTTAAGGTCATTAAAGATTATCTGGGCAAAGGGAGAATGTGAGCAACTGAAAAAAAATGCCAACTTCAACAGTGCTGAGGAAATCATAGAACAAAATAACAGACTTCTAAGAACAGTACTTTTTTTCATTTTTTGTGTCTACCTCCTCCTTCTCTTTTTCCTTTTTTTTTTCCCTCTCTGCCCCTTTCTTAAATGCTCTCTGGATCCCAGCATATGATTCCATCCTAGGTGGATGGAATGCTTCTTTATTTTTGCAAAATCATCTCAACTAAATCTGGTTTCTATGTACCTGCAGAACAGTCTTCTAACTTTCTTTACTGAACTCTTTTGCATCTTGTGAATGCTTTTTTTCCTTATCCTTCTAAGAAGTAGCAATTACAGGATGCAACAGAATGGAAGCTGATTTGTACCATCAGAAGACCCATACATACTACCACACAGAACTTCCTAGCAGCCAGCAAACAGTACAGATTTAGAAATGGAATCAACCAAAGGGAAAAATTTTCTTACTATCATCAAAAGGAGCATGTCAAAACCAAACCTGCAAACTGGGATATGGGCCAGAAATGAAGTGAGCAAAATGAATGCATCAGAAATTAGGTTTAATTGATGAACAAGCTTTAGGAGTATGAGTCATTATAATCATCTTGGAAAAGTAGGAGAAAAATTCATAATCCAGCAATAACTTCAGGGAAATGGATGGGTGCAATGGAGCAGGTATTCCTGAGATTCTGAGATGATATAGCACAATTAAGATTTCATGACTATACACTGGGAGCTGTCCTTGATAAAGAAGATACTGGGCAGAAAGAGGATATGTAAATGTCTTATGGAGATTTAAATGCTATTTTCATATTAGGGAATTCCCAATTAAATGTTCATGCAATATTGTGCCATAAATTTGCTCCAACCATAAACTTCCACATCATGTGGCTAAAGTGTTCAGGTAAAAGCAAGATAAACAGGTGAGAGAGGAAGACCTTCCACTGGTTCAGGAGGATTGGGTTAGGGATCACTTAGGCAAACTCGCCACCCATAAATCTATGGGCCCGAATGGAATGCACTCAAGAGTGCTGAGGGAACTGGCGGGGGTTATTGCTCAGCTACTCTCCATCATCTTTGAGAGATCATGGAGAGCAGGTGAGGTGCTGGAGGACTGGAAGAGAGCCAACGTCACTCCAGTCTTCGAAAAGGGCAAGAGAGAGGAGACAGGAAATTACAGGCCAGTTAGTCTTATCTCCAATGATGGAGCAGCTCATCCTAGAAAGCATAGAATCATAGAATCATAGAATGCTTAAGGTTGGAAGGGACCTCAGAGGTCATCTAGTCCAACCCTCCTGCACATGCAGAGTCACCTAGAGCATGTGGCACAGGGCTACATCCAAGTGGATTTTAAAATCTCCAAAGAAGGAGACCACACAACCTCTCTGGGCAGCCTGTTCCAGGGCTCTGTCACCCTCACAGTCAAGAAATGTTTCCTTAAGTTCCAGTGGAACTTTTGGTGCCTCAGCTTGTAGACATTTCTTCTAGTACTATCACTGGCCACCACTGAAAAGAGTCCACTCCCTCCTCCTCACTGCCTCCCTTGAGGTATTTATACACACTGATCAGGTCGCCCCTCAGCCTTCTCTTCTCCAGGCTGAAGAGGCCCAGCTCTCTCAGCCTTTGCTCATAAGGCAGATGTTCCAGGCCCCTGGAATGCATGTCTAGGCATGTGAAGGAAAAGGTGATGATCAGGAGTAGTCAGCATGGATTCGCCAAGAGGACGTCATGTTTGACAAACCTGATAGCCTTCTATGATGAGATGACTGGCCAGCTCACGAGGGGAGAGCCGTGGATGTTGTCTGCCTTGACTTCAGCAAGGCTTTTGACACCGTCTCCCATGATATCCTCATAAGAAAGCTCTGAAAATGTGAACTGGACAGATGGACAGTGAGGTGGATTGAGAACTGGCTGGATGGCAGAGCTCAGAGGCTGGTGATAAATGGGGCTGAATCCAGTTGGAGGCCTGCGGCCAGTGCTGTCCCCCAGGGGTCAGTACTGAGCCCAGTGCTGTTCAACTTGTTCAACAATGACTCGGACAAGGACACAGAGTGCACCCTGAGCAAGTTTGCAGATAATACCACGCTGGGTGCAGTGGACAACACTCCAGACATCTGGACAGGCTGGTAAGTTGAGCAGAGAGGAACCTCCTGAAGTTCTACAAGGACAAGAGCAGGGTACCTGGGGGACAAGTGCAGGTACTGGGGAGGAATAATTCCAGGCGCCAGTACAGAATAGGGGTTGACCTGCTGGAGAGTAGCTCCACAGAGAGGGATCTGGGAATCCTGGTTGACACCAAGTTAGCCATGAGCCAGCAGCGTGCCCTTGTGGCCAGGAAGGCCAGTGGAATCCTGGCCTGCATCAGAAGGAGTGTTGCTAGCAGGTCAAGGGAGACATCATGCGCTCTACACACCTAGAGTACTGTGTGCAGTTCTGGGCTCCCCAGGACAAGAGGAATGTGGAGCTTCTAGGGAGGGTCCAGCGGAGGGCAACAAAGATGATTAAGGGACTGAAGCATCTGTCTTATGAGGAAAAACTGAGTGAGTTGGGCCTGTTTAGCCTGGAGTAGCTTCTGAGGGGATCTGATTAACATATACAAATACCCGAGGGGAGAAGGCAGGGAGGAAGGGGGCAAGCTCTTCTGAGTGGTGGCCTGCGATAGGACAAGGGGCAATGGATACAAGTTAAAACATAGGAAGTTCCATCTCCATATGAGGAAGAATTTGTTTACTGTGAGGGTGACAGAGCTCTGGAACAGGCTCCCTAGACAGGTTGTGCAGTCTCCCTTTCTGGAGGTCTTCAAGACCCACTTGGATGCCACCTTGTGCCACATGCTCTAGGTTTCCCTGTTCGAGCAGGGAGGTTGGATGACCTCTAGAGATCCATTCCAATCTTAATCAGTCTGTGATTCTGTGACACGAGAAAGGCCCTTTGGACAAGGAACAATAACATGTATATTATTCCCAAGCAAGACCCCAAGGATCAGAATGTCATTCTTTTAATCAGCTCTATTATATATAACATTTCACGTATGCAATC
>JAVCKT010006114.1:0-16622 GCA_032273925.1 Rhynchotus rufescens | reverse complement strand
GCTTGAGCAGTAAGGTTGGACTAGATGATCTCTAGAGGTCCCTTCCAACCTTGAATATTCTGTGAAGTTGTGGTAACTGTACCTTACTGTCAAAATCCAGCAGAGAGTAAGCTTGTGCACAAAGCTCTCCATGTGTGTTCATATTTGCAAGCCTAAAGTTTTAGGGTTTGGATTCACCGTGACCACTGATCCATCAGTGACATGAGAAACAAAATTTAGACTCCTTTTTTTTCCCTAGCTAAAGACAATGTGGCTTTGCTTTGAGAGTTTATTAACCAAGCATGCTTCCCATCACTCAATCACTTCAAGGTTCTTACTATCTCCTAACATTTTGCCTGTTTTCTTGGTGGCTAAAGCCATAGTGTTTTTACCAGAAGCATGCCTGCAGTGAGGCAACCTGCCCTAGGCTTTGTTTTTCAAAGATATTTATTTCCTCCTTTTACAGCTTTATACATACATTACTCTTCATTTTACAAGCAGGGCAGGGACCCCCATGAAGATGAGATGGGCATCTCAGGAGGGTCTCCAAAGCTGCAGTGTTTTCAGATAAATAAATCTTTCCTGAAGCTCAAAGTTTACTTTGCACATGTGTGCACACACATAGGCTCACATTTCTTCCGTCCATCTCATGCTCCCTGTGCTGCCTGTCCCTCCTCAGCTGCTGCTGCTTTTCTAGCCTGTTCAGACTCAGGCTCTCTTCCCTCTAAATCACTGGAAGTTTCTTTCTCTTTACCCTTGGGAACCTCATAGGAAGCTGCTCTTTCCTTTTCTTTCTACTACTCACAGCCAAAGAGGATATGCAGAAAAAAAACAGAATTCAAAGAAAGGAAACCTCCATCATTAAAAAGCCAGCTTCTGCTTTTAGTAGGACCTGTTGGCATGCTCTTAATTAAAAAAAAAATAAATTAAAAATAAATTTAAAAAAAAAAGACCTTTTTCCTTATTCAGGCTGTTCTGTACCGGTGTAGCTTACCTACAAACCAGCACAGCATTCCTGTCAGGAAAGCCCCACAGCCGTGGGGCTGGCCAGGGCTATTCTCCACAGCATGGGCCGTTCAGAAACAGGCAATATTCCTGTATCACTCCATCAGTCTGTCCTCCAGCAGAAATTTTGAAGCATAATATAGATGTTGGAGCCAGAGCTGCAACTTGGCAGACCGGACTATTAATAGTCTTTATTAATAGTCTTTAGGAAGTTAAAGTCTTAAGTCTTAACTTCCTAAATGGCTAACAGAAAAGTAGTAGGATTGAGGCACCTGAGGAACAGAGCAAGCAGCAGGTTTAAAATAAACCTGAAAAAGTAGGAGTTTGTTTACATTGGCAGTTTGTTTTACAGGAAAGCAGTGGAGGTTGAATACAGGCTGCGTTCCTGGTTCCTCAGGAGAGAACCATCAGACTTCATGGAGCTCTCTGTGACTTGGACAAACCGTGACTGTCTGTCTCCATGTGGACAGACAGTCCACAGTGCAGTGCAGTGCAGCGGCTGCTTCTGTAATCGCAGGGTGGTGGGAGATGTTTGCTCCACATTATTTCAAATCCTATCATCACCAGTGAAAACCCTAAGCTTTAAACTCAAGTGATAGTTGGTAAGTGGAGATGGAGTTTTGATTATACGTTTTTTAAAACTTTTTTAAAACAAGATATATTCTGTTTAGTTTTTGAAATCCCTTAACACAAATAATAGTCATCTTCAATAAAATAATATATTGTATCCACATCATTGTAAGATGTTTATTAATATAGATGTTTGCTTCTCTTCCAAAGATCTTAGAGACACACCATTCTTTTCTTTAACTATTTTCACTAAGAAAGTAATAGGTAATTATTTATTAGACTAATAGCTTATGAAGACATTTGAGAGGGAAAAAATGGCAATAGCAACAGTAAAAAGACAATCTCCAGCTAAATTTTCATTATGAATGTAGATTCTTTCTATGTATTTATTTTGTTCAATAAAGGTTTTTGCATTGGCTAACTTATCCATAATTCTTGTCCTCATTCTCATACTTTGGTTTGTTTAGTTATCATGTGCTTCCCATTTTCTAAAATATGATTAACGAGTGAAAAGTATTGCTTTCTTAGTCTAGCATCCATTTCTTGAACCACAAAAGTATAAAAATATTTGCTGGCCAGGATCTCCGACAGATTCTACAAGCTAATCAGCCTCTCCCTCCCCTGGAGGAAGGCCCAAACCAAAATCACAGCTCCAAACAGTATGGGACTTTTGGACATCTTTGATCCAGAGTAAAACACTGCTAGTTAAACTCATTCCTAATTATAACAGCCTGAATTTGAAACATACATGTAGTGCCTATTCTGCACTGCACATTGACTCCTATTGGAATCAATGGCAAAAATTTTGCTGTCACCAGTGGGAACTAGGTTCAGCTCCAGAGTGGAATCAACAGATTTTTTTTTAAAGGAAAGGCAACATTATCTGTAACTGTTTTTGTTTAATTGAAAATCTGTTTGCCTTTAAATCACCTTGAAAAAATAGATGGAAATGTTCCATCCAGGCTTATCCCTCACAGATCTAAAAAAAAAGTATTTGCAAATCCTTTAATTGTTTTCTTGAAAAGTAGAAGATTTTTAATAAATAGCCTATCATACAGTTGTTAACCAACAAATTCTCCCCTTTTACCTCAGTATGCCATTCCTCCTATACCTCTCTATATTTCTCTATAATCAACTGAACGCTTATTTTCTTTTCTATGACTTTCTGAGGATCCTCTGCTTATTTACTTTCCCCACCAACAATACATTCAATTCATTGAATTTAACTTGTTAATTCTTTTCTTGAGAGGCTCTCTTATCTGCTGCAGCAGGGAAGGACAGAGTTAACATCCTCTTTCTTCCCTTTATTGTTATATTTCTGTACAGATGCTCCAAGCACCCTGTAGCAAGCTGTATCAGTGTGTTTACATGAATCTAATCATGTTTGTGTTGATTTTGTTATTGCCATTTAGCCTTCCTGTCGGAGTAGAAGCAGAACAAGCACTGAGCTCGGGGAGAGCCTCCAAACCTGCTTGCTCCATTAAGCCCTGGATGCATTTCCACACAGCAGGGTTTGCATCCTTTGCCTTCAGCCCAGACCCCTGTGCCCAGCACATGAGCTCCTTACCTCATTTACTCTCCATTCTCCTCCCCAGCTTCTCAGTCTTGACATTATCCCCCAAATAAGTTGATTTTACCCATTCTTCTGAGAAGCCCACAGTGTATATGGAAAATATTCATCATTTTCCAGTATGAAAATGTCCCAGTGCACAAGCCAAGAAATGTACATCTTGAAGACTTAATGGATTAAATCTGTTTTGGCAGTTACTGTAAATACAAAGGAACTCCACAGAATTTATAACCACAGGGCAGTTTCACAAGCCTGCAGGTTAATATCATGTTGCCTCCCCTTTGTTCAAAATGGGTGATCCTTTCAAGGAGGATAAATTATCTGCAAAAATTCTTCAGAAAAATGAATACTATTCATGGACCACATGATAAACTTTGCATTACTGACTGCCTGTAATGTATCTTTAATGCACCTGAGTGCATGCATTCATTCCCAAACTCCAACTCCAAAATTACAGGCTCGTAGGCTGAGAAAACTGCTACATCAGAGCAGCAAAATATATTCAGGAAGAAAAAGCTGAGATTCTTGCAGAGTCAATGTGGGGGAATATTTGTAACTGGCTACTGGAAACTGGGCTGGAGAGTTGGTGAAATTTCAGTAGAAAATGTCTTGTACTTGAGATTATAAAGTCTGGTGGAATTTAGCTTTACTGAAAGCTTTTCACAGTCTGGACTTTGGGTCAGGGAGATAATATCTGACTAAAAACATCACTTCCATCAATCCTGTAAGAAATGGCAGAAGAGGAGATTGTGCCAGGCAAATGCCACGTGGAAAGGAGTTGGAATTGAGTAGAAATGTAACAATATCTTGCATTTCAGTAGCAAATCAGACCTTTATATTCCTGAATAAGGAAATAAGATTAGCCTATTGGGCAAACTGGGGCTCCATGAAGTTGAGATACCTGCTGATACCAGTTATTTAAAACTCAGCTCCTGTACACCCCACAAACAGCCAGTGAGTGCTACAGCAGGAATCCCACTGGAATACCTCCAAATCAAAGGTAGTGGGAGTGATAGAAGAATGAGGTCTAGCACTGCTCGGGGCAAATTAGTGGCTGATATCCCATATGGAAAATCCATTTTTACCTATGCTGTTGCATAGGCAATCACATCAACAGTGCATTTGAGAGAAATTTTAAAGATTTGCAAAACATTTGCCAAATATTGCAGGATGGAATTGTCCAAATGTATTTGCAAACTGAGGTAAATTCAAGACATCACTTTTTGGCAAAGAAAAAAAAATGTAGGAATTATAATATTTTATTTCAACATTTTCTAAATAGACTGTTCTGAGCCTTCATTATGGTATATTGTTTTAATTTCAGCAATCACCCAAAAAAGCATGAGTAAAAAATATAGCTTAAAAAATATACCTTATTCAAAAATAGATTTATTTTCCTTAAAATGTAAAAATGTGTAGGCACAGCAATCAGAAGACAAAGATGACTGATTTTCAGAATTACCAAAGTCAAATTCAGTCGTTCATTAATTGTGATATCATCATTCATCTAGTTCAGCCAGACTCAAAAGGTAGTATCTAGTCATAAACATATATGTGGTGCTAGTAGGTTTAATTGGGATTTTCATTCCTTAGTATTATATGTACACTCAAAAAACTTTAAAGACCTGCAGAACAAAAATATTTCAAATTAAAATTATTTGGATTTCTTTTGGTCATTGACAGTATTGATAAAAAAACAGCTACTGGTTTTAGAAAAAGGGCAGATCAAGCTTTAGCAATATAGTTTGGAAATACAGATATTCTGCTCATTCCAGTATACTGATTTTTTTTTAATGAGGCATTACTGCACTGTAGAAACGGGGAAAAAAAAAACCCACTGAAAAGCCAGGAAAAGTGCAAGCATTCTTGTTGAAAACATCGTTCAAATTTGTCTCCTGGTGCCTATATCTCCTAAATTAACTTCTGTCTTTAGTTCATTCTAAATTAAATGCCAACTAACAGAGGATGGAATTGCTTTAAAAATTTTGCATACAGTACTTCTGGCAGGAATGAGGACTGTTGATATTCCTGTTATTTGTTAATTTATTTTTAAAAGACTAACAAGTGATTACATCCATTTCTAACTCTTCTTAAAAGTCAAACCATCAAAACAGCTGTTTTTTTAATTAACATTTTTTTTTTAAAACATGCCACTGGATAGTTTCCCCAGGATGACATATCTTGGCTCATTGAATTCGCTAGACTTGCTCACCAAAGTAAAAGCTCCTGAGCAGCAGTTTCATGGCGAGATTTGGTGGGGTTTAGTGAAAACTCTGATTTGACATTTCTGGAGGGAACCACTATTTGATCATGAAAGGCCCACAACAAAAGTGGCTGAAGGAATTTATTCGGACGCTTTGCAACTTGTACCATTTTGCTGACATTTGGGGCATAATCCCATTGTAACATGTTGGAAAAGGTTCCTCGTGCCCATCATAGGTATCAGGAACCTTGAGAAAAAGTGAAATGGCATCTTGTTTATTTTTGCTGTCTTTCCAGATATCTTAAATTGCAGCAGAGAAATCCAAACAGGTTGGCGAGCATAGAGAGGAGCTCTCTGCCCTCCTCGGTTTTGCCCGTAGGACCTCAGAACAGTGCCGGCATTCCTGGACCTTAATGCTCGTTTCAGGCAATGTTTTTAATTAAGCTTTTTGAGTCCTCCAGTGCAATGTCCATAAGAAAACGTGCTGCTCATTGTCACACAGGTGATACCTGCCAGGGGGCAGCGAGAGGGGAAATTTACCCCTGCGGAGCTCCCAGCCCTCAGGTGCTGCTCCCACTTGGCTCCCTTGCCCCTGCGCTGCCCCTCGCTCCTGGCTCTGATTCTGTGCAGCCTCTCTGGAGGTGTGGAGGTTATCGGGGGTTATCTGAGGGTGCAGGTTGTTTGATGACTTTGTATCACTCCTAGTCCTTCTAAAAGAGGGTGGATTAGCCGAGGGCTGGGTCATCCGCAGTGTCACCCGACAGACCCAGATCCCAGTGAAGCCGAGGAGTTTTATTTCCTTGGATAGCACCCCCACCTAGCAGCAGCACCCTCCAAAGCACTTTATTAGTCTGACTCCTTAATTAACAGTTTGCCCATTTAAGGGCAATGCTGCATCTCTGCTGCTTGCATATTGACTGTCTCTGGGTTGGAAAACAGGGAAGAATGAAAGCTGTAAGTGTATAAGCGAGAGGAGCATGGGGGAAAATGGCCCTGCTCCTCTACTTTTCTTTCTGAGCTGATGAAATCACTCTGTGTGCTTGGAGGAGGAGAGCTATTAAAAGAAAACGGGTCTTAAAAACCTGTTTTGACATCTTCCAAGAGCTCTGTGAGCAACTTGAATTGGCATTTGAGAAACAGCAGCCATGCTCTTCAAATGGCCTAATTTAGCCTCTGGCTACTCTTAAAATCACGAGAGGCGAAAGAGGAGTCCCCCCCTTGGAGTGAAGCACTGCAGATATCGTAACTAAATAGCCTCTAAAATAACATTATTTCTCCTCTCATGTGTTGGCTGGCTCGGATGCCTGGTAGAGGTCTCTTCCCTTCAAGATAGATTTTCCAAAGAAAACACAGCGTTTCTCTTTGAACAGGGGCAGGGGAGAGGATCAATATCACTATCCGTTAATCAGTAACACTAGAGAGGCATTTCCACTGTAATTTATATGCATAAATATAGAGAGAGACAGGGAGGGAAAGAACCCTATCAGCCAGTTCTGCTTGTGCCTATTGCCATCCGTTGTCTACTGTCTCCAACAGCCTCAGAAGGGTGTTTCAGACAGGGTTGCTGTGTGATCCATAGTGAGCTCACGCACACACACACATTCTCACACATCAGCACAGTCCTCATTAGCTGCCTAATGAGCTATTTGCAAAGAAGAGCTCTGCCACCCTGCGCTCTCCCCAGGGATCTCCTGTTGCGCTGGAACATCTCACCTCTACTCATAGTCCGAAGGCCTCTCACCATCTGGACCACCTATGAGAAAATGTTTTCTTAAAGAGGGGAAGATTAAGCAATGGGGATTTACACCTCGGTCCCCAAGGTAATTACCAGATGGCAAATGGCTTGTTTTCACTCGGTGATTCAGAGCAACTGATCCAGGCCTACCGAAGCGCTTGGATCTAGTTTCCAACCAACCTATTTGCTTTACAAGCTGCAGAGTTTGTTTCTCACCCTTCAGATAGTGATTTTAAGGTAAAGCTAACATGTAAAGCAGTACACTGGGACCCCAGCTAGACCACTTCTCACCGCACCTCAACACTTTGCTGACAGCTGGTGGGTCTCCCCAGGAGCTCCGATCCAGAGGCTCGGCGGTGAGAGTGCAGCAGGACGTCTACTCACCTGAGTAAGCAAAGGAAAATGAGGCCACCTCTCCTAGGGGTTAGGAAATAGAGCATAAAAGTGAAGATTGTCATCGGTCTTTCATTTTTAACCTTTCTACTCAGTGAAGAAAGATGAAATTAAAACTGTTGCCTTTTGAGGAAGGAAGCCTTTGGTTTTTTTTCCTTTCAAAAATGGCTGTATAAAGAAGCAGCATTTGGAATGAATATTAGCAAAGCAAGAAGTAACAGAACATAAATATTCAGTGGTAATTTATAGGCAATGCTTTGCATTGTTTTCTTTTTAAAAAAAATAAAAGGATTTAATTAAAATGAATGTTCTATTTAAGATTTTCTTGTAAATTTTGGTTTTCCACCCTAAATTAATGTGACATTCAGATGTCATCTTACAAAAGTCTAAAGCTAACTAAACGGCAGATTTAATGCACAACTTGGCATTCATTCTGTTTCTAAATCTTCTGCTAAATTTCTATATGTTAGCTGAAATAAACATCAGGGCTTGTTTGGTTTATTGTTTTGTTTCATTTTTTTTTTAATTTGTACTCAAAAGAGCTTTCTGAAATGAATAACAAATGCAGGCAATCAGCAAAGGGAATACCAAGCAGGAGTGGGTCCCTCTCCAGTTTCACTTTGCAGACTTTCATTATGAATTAGCTATACCAATTGCCATAACAGTTTACCCAATTGTCTTACAGACTTTTCTTATTCGCTTTCCTGTCTTATAGCTATGGAAAAATGGGATTATATTTGAGGTTTCTTCCAGAACTGTGCCATACAGGACTCAGTTTGCATTTCTGATGTATTTTGACTCTACCATCAGTCTAGATGTTTCGATTTACATCCTTTTGATTTCTAAGATTTCAGTTTTCCGATTTCCATGTGTTGGAAGATTCCATCACCCTAACTTCTCCCCAGAAGTTTATGCTATGCTGAGAAGAAATATTTCCTGCCCAGTTGAAAACATTGGCTTTTCTTTACTGCCCACTTCAAAGCAAATCTCTATATGGAACGATGCTTGTTAAACATCAGTAACTTCTAAAACCGAAAATTAATTGAGAAATATTTTTTCTGCTCTGCATTGACACTGAAACAAGCTTTTATTTCCACTATATAGAGAGCCCCAAACTTGTGGCAGAAGAGAAGGCAAGGGTCTCCTTTAACAAGGAATTGCCAGTGGTTTGGGATGCTGGAGAACATCCAGTAAATTGTAAGTCAAAAAGGAAAGAGGCCATGTGGGCCCATTTTACCATGCAAAAGTCAGAGATCAGATTAAGCTAATTCTCTAAGTTCACTCCATAAGCAACACATACAGAGGCCCAGAGGTTCAGTTGTGGGCAACCCAGGTCCCAGTTTTGTGAAGCATTTTGGTGTGGCCTTTTTAGAGCTTTGCTGAAAATATTCCTTGGGCTGTAAGAGAGAGTAAATAGGTGAAAGCTGTGCAAGATAAGTAGGAAGACTGAAAAGTGACAGTTGAGCTCATGACCAGTAGCAATTTAAGAAAAAAAAAATCAACTAAACAGTATAAAGTACTCAGGTGAAAAAAAAGAAATGTCAGAGAGATGCAGGATAAATGATACCCATATCAAAGCAACCCAAAGAGCTGGTAATTATCAGGCAGAGTGCCGGATTGTGGAAGAGCACTATTGCTACCTTCAGTGTTTCTCCAGACATGGCATGGGCCTTTTCAAGTGACTATTCAGTGACTGGAAGATTAGATGAGCACCTGACGTGCAGAAGACAAAATTTGTGAGGGACAAGCCTTATATGCAGATGTATTGGAAATTGTACATCCCATGAGTATCCTTACTATATTGTGTCTTTATACTTTCTAGTCAAACATTGAATTGGTGCAAATCAGCCTAATTGTCTTAGACTATTTAAACTTCTGAGGGACTAATCTAAACATGCATTATAATATAGTGATAGTTATCTTAACCATTACAAGTTAAGTAATACTTAGTAGCACAAAGCAATGCTAATGAAATATATATCATATGTCAGTATCGATAGAGTTCTTTAATGTTTCCTACAGTAGGCTACTTATTGCCTTTGGAAATCTCCTGGCAACAGAATTTGTTCCAGGTTGGTCTGATGAACGCTATTATTCAGCTCAGTTTTATTCAGTACCCCATTGCATTGTGATAAGGGAAGCAAAAAAAGAGAGCCAGGCTCATGCTACATGGATTGCAACTGTCCACTTCTTAGTTCTCAAAAGCCACCCCTATCCAATTTAAAACAATTGACAATGCCTATTTCCTGGCATCACATGCTGTAGCACAACACAGTATGCTTGCATATGGCTACACTTTCTTCCCCTAAAAAAGGGACACATTCATCCAAATTGCCTGTTAGAAACAGTCCCTGACCTGTGCCTGAACCATGCCAGGGCTTTGTCTGAGCGGACATTGGCCTGCATGGGCCAAAGCCGTGCCAACATGCGTGCCAACAGTTGGACAATACAGGCTATTATGGGTCGTCGCTCACCCTGTGCCCCAGCCTTGTTCAGTTTAGTTACTAGCATAGACACAGCTCAAACTGTCAGAATATAAGGCAAGGATTTAAAAGCTGAAAAATTCAACACAACTGCTGTTTATAGACTAGGTTGTGTGCAAGATCCTTTAGAATCCCCTAGCAACAGGCGTGAGCAGGGCTGGTTGAAATCGAGAAATAGCAAGAGTATCACAGGACGGCGGAGGGGAGCAGGTTGGCAGGCTCACCAGCCTTGCCGGCTACCAGGCTCCCCAAAGCTCACACGGAAGGGTGAGTTTGCAGGTTTTGGGGAGTGGTTCTGTCCTCGTTAAATGAATGCTCAGTTGCATCAGGGCCCATACTGAGCAGGACAGTGCACGGCTGTATCTCATGCAGGAATGTGCCTGGTATTGAGAGATGCTGCTGGGCTGGTTGCACACAAAGTGGTATCAGTGCAGGACAGAGCTCTGACAACAGAAAGCTCCTCAGTTCAGTAGACAAAGACACAAGAACTGATCCTGGCAGCTGACAGGACAAGGTAAGCACAAGTAGATGTGATAATGACAGACAAAGTGATAGACATGGTGATAATAGAAAGGACACACAAGTCCTTTTGTTTCTATGTTACTAAGGAATAGGATGAGGTGGCAGTATCTAATACACTTTTAATTGTTCCTATGCCTTTGTTCAGTGCATATTATTCCATACACATGTTCTTTATTTAGGTATGAAAATTAAATTCCCCAAACTCACTGGACCCACTAAGCAGACTGTGAAAGAAATTGAGGCCCTGAAGGCAACATCTTCATTTGGCAATGGAAGACAGCAACATTCGCTCTGCATTTGAAGAAGAATCTCTAATGAGTAATGTGTGCTAATGGTAAACACTTTGGAGGGTTTTAAGAGCCAGGGATTACCCTGTTGTCCAAAACAAATAATCATAAACCACATTTCTTAAAAACAAACCTGATTTGATAAACAGAAAAGAGTAATTTATCAAGTGTTACATACATTCATAGTTCCCCTTCCTCTGGTTCAGAATGCAGCATTTGAAGGTTATCTTCTAACTGCAAATCTCTTAGTTATGTATTTCTGTCATATGTTTTACTGGAAAGGAAAACTTCACAAATCAGCTATCAGTTTGTTGCAAGATTATTTATTGTATTTCATCTAATGTAAGCACTAATTATCATAGACTGATTTATGGGATGATATCATCATCTATTCTCTTTAGTAATTTTTCCACCTGCAAACCAAATGGCATAAAGGAGATGAAATTTTAAAACCATTAAATTCATAGGAATAAATAGCAAGGTGTATTGAAACAATCCCCCCCGGCAGAAAAGGCATCACTTTAAGCTACAACCTTACTTAACAACAGAGAATCTACACCTGTGCTTCTTCCCAAAACACATTTCCTTAGGAAACTGGTCGACTATCGTACCAGCCATTCATGGAATTACTACGCAAGTTAGGATTCCCAAATCAAAGGAAGAAAAAATCCTCAATCTGACGGAGCAATAATTTAGGGAGATCGGTGCCCTGCCTGCATGGACCATCCACAACAGCATCACTGGATAACTGGCTGATCGCTGAGCTGTGTCAACTGGAATAAGCAATAGATTGAGAACTGAGATGAGGGTGAGAGCAGAGCGAATGCAACAAATCCATGATTTAGAGGCTTAAGTGTCTTTTTTCTTAAATCCTTATATGACAGAGGCTGTGTCTCCCATCCTCTGAATGTCCTCTGGCTACCCACTCATCTCTACAGAGAACTGTTAGACATCAGCTCTCTAGGAATTCTCTCTTTTCCCATCTCTCCCACTCCATTCCCTCTTGCCCATCTACTATCTCTAGGATAGTAGATGGGAAACTATCTGGGCAAAAAACCAGAGCTGAATGATACCTGTGAAAGAAAGAGAGAGACAGAGAGGAAGGGAGGGAGAAAGGGAGGAAGGGAGGGAGGAAAAGAAGCAAGGTCCATGTTGTGTTTTGTCAACAGTTAGATGGTGGTCATTCCTGTCTCAAATGCCAATTCAGTACTCCAGGATCTTTACTTGTTGCTTAAAGAATACACTGTAATGTAAGCAATTTCTATGTTCATGCAGGTATTTGTTGCTTATAATTACATATACCAATATATGTATTATATAAGTGTATAAAGATTGAGAAGACACTTCGGATAAAGTGAAACTTTATGAAAACTTCAGATAATGGTTCATCTCCATTAAATGGAGAACAGACAGCCTAGTGTGCTTGAGTGTTGCTACTTCTTATGATCACTGGAACTTTCTGAGATTTTTGGAACTAGTTTTTTGAGATACAAAAATTGCTAAAAGAGTACTAAAATAATCATAAGATTTGTTATTGGTTATGAAGGACATTTACTATTGTTTGAAAATCTAAAGATAGCTTTGCATTTCTGCTGCAAAATGGCCATAAGCATCACTACTGAGAAGAGATCATAGCAATGCACCTTTGTGAAAGTGAGTTCAGAGCTCGTTCCAGGTTACTATTTAACATCACTATTTCCAGCAGGAAATACTTCATTACCGGTGTGTGGAAGTCAAATGCAAGAAAGTACTTCCAGCTTTATTCCTCTAACTCCTTCTTAGAGAAGCCATATCTAGACCATAATAATCCAATAGAATCGGGTAGAGTTTGACTTAAAACTGCTTTCTGAAATCGAAATTGCCAGGAGAAAGGCTTTGAATTTATAGAGGAAGAATCTAAACTTATATACAACATACTGAAGCACTCTGTATACACTGGGAAAGCTGAATCAAGCCCTAAGGGTGGTTTTTTCTTGCACTGTAAAAATAAAGTGTCGCATAAACCTTAATACACAATTTACAATGCAGTTTACATGAGTTTTGTTTTTATCTGAAACATCTTTTTTTTCCCCCAGGAATAGGGTCATGTTCTCTAGCATCTATTAATTCGCTAGCTGAGAATATCTCAACTGCACTTAAAATCATAATTGTCTGAATTTATTTCAGCTCCTCTTGGAGATTTGGTCAATATAAGCTGTATCACGTACTAATTATCATCATTTTAAATACTAAAAAAGCAACTTGATGATGATAATGAATCTCAGGCAACTTTCGTGTTTGCTGTTTCTTTTCCCCAGATGGCTCATCCAGCCCTAAACCTTACAAATACATAATACCATTCCTTAGAGTAAACATATTGCAACTCAATTTTCTTCCCCCAAGCAAGCAACCAGATGAACTGCCTTGGTGGATTATCCTATAACAGAAACACTCATAAGGGGTCTAAGATAAGCTAGCCAATGGAAATGGAGTAGTGCACTGTTTAAAATCATCTAAACATTTTCTCTTAACATGAAACATTTGAAAATGTGTAGCTCAGTGTTTGACAAAACACAGTACCCTGTTGTCTGTGGCCCACTTCTAGCCCCTTCCTTAAATGTAATCTTTTATCAAAGTCACATGTGTTTTCAATAAATTCACATGTGGATGCAGTTAAACCAGGAAAACTGATTCACAAGTACTTTAGAGACTCCTCTATCTTTCAGGCCCACCTAAAGTTTCTTTCCATTTTTTTTTTAAATATTTTTTTAGTAAGTGTACGGAGGGAAATAATCAGTTTAGCTTGCTTACAGCACAACCACCCCAGTCTGAATCATAAGTACAGCATTGTTCAAAGGAACAGCTGGTACCAACTCCAAAAGTTTAAGTGTTCCCCCCAAACAAAAACTCTGTTGAGTCTGTTAGTCATCATCTCCCACAGGTATTGATTCAAGGCTACAGTTTTGCCTACTCCTGCCATGGCTAGAAAGATTAGTTGCAAGGTTTTCGGAAAGGAACATTTTCATGCACAAGCAAACATACAACTGTTGCTTTCTAGTCTGCTAATCTCCATGATTACTGTACCTTTCTGAAAGTTTTAAAATCACCTGTGGGGCAATCACACTTTAATAGCAATAATGAAGCATTAAAAAGGGGTTTCTGCAGCAGCTATTTACAAAGGTAGCCTTGCCTGCAGGAATTTCAACTGTATTAACACACAACTTAACTGTAAATCACATAAAATTCTGCCAGCTTTTTCTACCAGGAAAGACAAATTTAGTGTAGAAACTATTTAAAATATGTTCTCAGGACCTGAAATCCTACTACACCAGACTTTCAAGGCAAACTTAATACAGCTTAATACTTATTTCCAGAAGTCTAATTTTATTGCTTCTTTCAAGCCATGCCAGAGACAGGAGCTCTAAAAAGCATTCTAACCACTTCTGCATTTAACTTGTACTTTTAAATTGAACTTCTAATGACCAAATGGTAAACTTTGAACCTCCAGCACAGTTTCCTAGGACATCTTCTTTGGCAGTGAGTTCAGAGTACAATTTACGTTTAGATATGGTTAATGCAGACTTTATTAGTATCAAAGACAAGTTTGTCCCCAGAAACGCCAAATTTTCCTGGGATTCCTTTCCAGCAAGGTAGTTTGGAGAAGGCTCAGCGGTGAATACTGTGTATTTCTGATTGATCAGTGGTCTTGACAAAATCCCTGTGTGGTCCCAAACACCATGATGATACATACAGTACCAACTGAAGAAGAAAGCCTCACTCTCCTTCCAAAAGGCTGTTTCTGAAGTATCCATCATTACTCTCACCAAGCTCGCTTCTGAATGACTCCTGCCAGAGGCCAAGGATCATCACAGCTTAAATCATACCAGCTGTGAGTACAGAGATTCGTAAGCAACAAAATATGGATTCGGGCTTTAAAAAGTTTGAGTGTTCTGGGCCCGACCCAGGAAAATACTTAAATACATGTTTACATTTTTAGTTGTATGTCGTGTCAGTTAAGGCACACAGCTCATAAAGGCACAGTGCTTGTGGCCTCGGGGGTCTAACTCTGTAAAGCTAGGCCTTGCTGCCAGTCACAGTAATATTATGCAGTATGGATCCAGGAAAATCAGAATAGAGGCAGCATTAGGGTCAAGAGCTGGTGGTGATCCCTCCAAAATAAGATAAAGAAACACAGCTGCCACCCTGCTCTCTCAGGGTTGGAGCCACAAAGAGTTGGTGCTCAGCCCCTCACCTTCACCAGGAGTAGTTCATCCCATATTCTGTAAACACAACTGACCATGACTCCAGGAACTCCTTTCTCAAAATGTCATCTGCATCCCACCACCATGTTGAATGAAGAAGACTGGGTAAGAAAAAGAACGATGACAAATGAATAACTACAGAATAACAACTTCCAGGAAGGAAAGCTTCTTGGTGCTAGGCCCAATCCTTCAGCCTTTTTGTATTATATCACTCTATTCCAAAAAGCAGCCTCAAATCAACCAGCATTTTGCACAAAATTCCACATTTCAATATTTAAAGTGCACTTCTGGCACTTGGACTCTGCTCTAAGTTTCAACATACACTGTTTGCCCCTTCTGGTGCATGTCCCTCGGTGATCTGTGGGTCAGTTCTGGACTCTAATACAGGGAGTAACATATCATCCAAATCAGACAGTTTTGCAGGGCACATCCATTATTACACACAAAAGATGCAGATGTCTCAGTACACTGTTGGCTCTGGAAGAGCCTAGGAATAAAAGCAAATATAACACCGCTACAAGCTAGTATACCTAACAATAAGCTAGAATACCTAACAATGCCATGTACAAAAATTAAGTCTCTAGATTGTAGATTCAGTTTTTCCAGGGAAGTGAATGAGAAAATGATAACCTTTTAAAATATAGTCATTGGTCTTAATATATGTCTGAATTTATTCTAGTTTGAATTGAATCTGATTTTATCATGTGCTTTTATGACAAAAATGAATGGGGAACTCATTTATAAAATGAATCAGCAAGCATTTGCAATTCCTCTGGAAGACAATTTTCTGAATATTTTAGTGAGTTTTAATCACTTGATTGTTTGATCTTTTGAAGAATGACAGTGCCAGAATCACTCTGAATGTCTGTGTCTATCATGACAGGTGATCTTTTCTTCTTACTCCAAGAAGCCCCCACTTTGTACAATGGTTAATTTTCTACAGTGTTGTATATATGATATGAAATTCAGAAGTTACAGGGTTTTTTTGAAATGCTCTGCCTATCTGAAACAAAGAATAATAAGTAAAATCTTCTTAACAGTAATCCTGACACCATTTCAAAATCATCTTCCAAAACTTGTACCTTCAGACACCAGCATCAGTCTCTAAATTCATCTTACCTGAAATTTAAAAGCTTTCTAACCAGTGAGGTTACTCAGTGCCCTAAATCCCTTCAATAAATATACTTACAGTCATTTTCAACTTATTAGTTATTCCAGTGCAAATACAGAATAGCTCCAGTGAATCACAGATTTCACAGATGTGGATGGAGATAAAAAACTGTAGGGTTTCAGTGAAACTACTGTGGTTTCATATTGAAATAGCAAAGCATGATCTGGTCTAGAGAATACAATTCCCATGGAAATCCGTATAACAAATTCAGGAGGCGTATAGGTTACACGTTAAATATAGGTTGATTGAAAAGGGTATAAATGGTGAAGTAGTGGTAAGTTCTTGGAATAATTTATGCCCTAGTGACATAAAAAAAATGGGTAATGTACGTGCTGCGGAACACACAGTAAAAACTAAAATGAAAAAGGAAGAAAACACAAGTTATTCTGCTCTCTTGGCTGGAATCCCTCTTCTTCTACAGATGAGGAGCTATTGACTTCATTACAGAGACTGAATCTTTTCT
>JAVCKT010006113.1:0-31832 GCA_032273925.1 Rhynchotus rufescens | reverse complement strand
CTCCTCCCGCCTTTACTGGACCTCCCCCCGCCATCCTCGGCTCCCCCTGCTCGTGGCGGGCGCAGAGCACGTTAATCATGAGGATTAATAAGGCCGTGATTAGCCGGGATCGCCCCTCGCTTCCCCCCGCCGGAAATCAAGCCAGGTAGAAGTGGAGTTGAGCGCTGGGCGGGTTGCACACGCGTGTGAGTGAGTGTTGGAGGGGAGGGACACGCGAGGTGGGACGGGGCGGGGGGGAGCAGCGCAGCCCGTGGCCGAGGGCGGCTATTGTCACCTCCAGCCCTGGCCAGGGGCCCGTGGGCCCCCCCTTCCCTCCCCCGCCGCGCACACGCGTGCAACACGCACACGCGCGCACACCCCCTGCTTGTACCTCGGGGCTGCGGGTGCGCGGGCACGTGTGTGTGTGCACGCCTGGAGGTGTGTATAGGCGCGTGCATGTGTGTGTGTATGTGTATATATATATGTGTGTGTGTGTGTGTGCGCGGCGGGCGCTCCGCGTGTGCGCGCCCGCGGGTGCCTCTCCGCGCCTCCCAGGGCAGTCGAGAGAAGGATTTCCGATTCGTTTCCGCTTCACATCAGCAGCGCTGATAATCTCCGCGCGGCCGCCGGGCGCTCCGAGGGCAGCGCGGAGCCGGCGCGGGCAGCGCCGCGCGGGCGGCGGCTGCGGGGCCCGAGCGGCCGTCGGGGGGCGACGGGGCAGCGGGGGGGATCGGGAGCGGGATCGGGCTCCGTAGCGCGAGGCGGGCACTGGGAGGAGTTCGCGACAAGCGAATGCGGCGCCGAGCGCCGAGGTGCTGCAGGCAGCGGGGGCAGCTCCGGCTGGACGGGCCGGGCCGGGTCGGGCCGTCGGGGGGGTTTGTGGGGGGGTACGTGGGTGTCTGTCGGGCTGGGGGAGCCGCCGCGTTGCCTTATATGTCCATCTGTCAAAGTGCACGGGGATGCTGCGGCAGGGGAAGCGCTGAGCCGGCTGCTCCGGCGCTGTCACGGAGGGTAATTTGATCCCTCCCGTATTGACAGGAGGATTTGGGGGGTAAAGAGCTCGCTGGCAGCTCCAGCCCCGTGTTTAATATCGCGGGCCCGAGTGGCAGCAGTTATTGATCCGGCAGCGCCCGCAGCCAGGAGGGACGCGGCGCCCGCGGTCCTAATGGCACAAGCGCCCGGCTGGCGTTAGGCAGCGGCGCTGCGAACCTGGACAAACAAGTGTCCAGGGCCTGTGGCTGCCAGCGGGGGAAAACAGCAAGAAAAAAAGCCCTTTGGTGAAAATGTGCAAGTGTGGCTATTTCGCTGGCACCTTTCTGCGTTTCCTTGGCCTTCAGTTACATTGCTGCCCTGGTTAGAAGCTGCATCCACTGGAGAGAGAAACTTATCTTTTTTTTTTTTTTTCAATTTTATTTTAACGAAAAGGAAAAAAAATAACCCAGCAAACAATGTAGTTATACTTTAATCTCTGCTCTTAGCTTGGAATGGTTATGTAAAAGCAGAGGGGGGAAAAAAAAAAAAAGAAAAGGAAAGGGAAGAAACACACACTGAATGGAGACTTCCATCCCTTATTGGCTTTGCCTCTTTTTTTAAAAAAACTTCTCAGACTCAAAGTTTTAATTGAAACCAGAAATCTATTGAGAAGTAACTGAGCCAAGAAAACCTCTGTTTTCTCTGCAACTAGGGATGGGGAATAAATAATTTTTTGCTGATGTTATTTCAAGTTGTTTGAGCTCTTTGGTTCCTGCCAAAAAGCCCAGCATAGATTATTAACACATTATCATTTTAGGAGGATGCACTCTCTGAAATGTAATAAAATGGTGTGTTAGGTTTGTGCAGAGCCATAAACTATGCTAGTTGTTGGCAAACAAAAGATACAGTGGCCATGATTTATTATTAATAATAATCATAACTGAGCTATTTAGCTTGACTTGATATTTACTGGGTTTCTCTACCGAGGTTTCTCAGTATCATTTCCAATAATGTGCTTTGATTAAGTTGGGAACCATTCTTTTTTAATAACTGCTCTTGCCACGTGCTTAATTAACTTGAGAACTTAAGCGCTTGAAAATGTCTAACCATCATTTTTTGGCTTTGGATGCTGCTTTATCTCCTCTTCTGGTCCATTTTGACCTGTTCTTGGAGTTCTGTTTCCCTCACACACACATCTCTTAGGTGTAAGTGCCAGCTTACCAACAGGACTCTTGTTTTCCATTACGAGATTTGGCTAATCCCAGTTTCAGTGACTTTTTTTTTTTTTTTTTTTACTCTCTCAGTAGGACTCAATTGCTCATACATAATCTTTCCCTTCTGTTTTCTTTCCCCTTTGGACAACACCCTCCAGGACTGAAAAACTCTTGCCTTGTGCTCGGAGACTTGCAATTACACAGCAATTTTGACTCTTGACCCAACTGGTAGCAAGAAAGGCTATTGTCTAATGAACCACGTAAATGCAGTCCTGGAATCCAACTGATTGCTCTGAATTCACTCACCCAGTGAATCGACGACCAGTTTGTTTAGCCATGTGCCTTGGCGGTCCTTCTTGCTCCCCATAGCTGCCCATTTCTGGAGTGATGTGTGGGTCTAGGAGGATGTCGATGAGCAGCATTGCTAACTGCCCAAATGTGCCCTGTGTTATATGGGGCAGTAGTGCCCGTTGAATTAGCCTTAAATCTTCTGAAAACTTGGCATGCTGCTTTTGCCTGCAATGAGGCATGCCTGTGACAGGGGACAGGGGTAGCCAATCTGTCCATGCATAAAAAGGTGGTTGGATGAAGCCCACTGTAAAATCTCACTTTGGTTGAGTCACTGCTGGGAAGTCTGGCCACTTTTAGGATAGCAGCAGGAGTTTAGAGTTAGCTCAGAGTCTAGTGAGAAAGGCAAGATTTTGGGGAGATGCTGAGATATTTAGTGGAGAAGGCTCCTTGTGTTTTGTTGCCTGGCTTGTGGTTTCTGCTGGGACTGAAGAAAAAGAAGTTTCCTTTCTCATATTGATGTTGAGGAAATAAAATGACTCATCTTTTTAGGAAAATATCATCTTGATTGAAGATGGGCTTTAAATCCCCTTCACTCTATCTTTTAGCCCGAGAGACTGTTAGATCTGTAAATGATTCCAAACTTTCCAGGTTGGCCATGCTCTGCTTTTCGTTGCAGACATGAAATTGGGTTGTGAAGGCTCGTTCTTAGCACGCTCAGACCTAAGATGCTCACAGAGCCTTGAGGCTGGTTTCTCCCTCTTCCCAATGGGAAAGTTTCACTTGACATGGCTTTGAAAGTTTTTTATGTACTTGGACCTGCTTGGGTGGCTATGGGATGCTGTGAAGGTCCCCAAAAGATGTCTGGATTCTGCATTCACATTTACTGCAGATTAATGTGGGCTGTGAGGAGAGCAAAGTGGGGAGAACATGGAGATGACGGCAAAAGAGAAAGGAAAAATGAGTACTTCAGTTGAATACAAGCAGTCAGAGGAAAACACAACATGTCTTCTCAGGCTGGGCAATGCTGGGGTGGTAGTTTTTGTTTATTAGCTCTTGAGAGAGAGAAGAGAATTAAGTGCTATTTTTTTCCATTTTGCAGTTGGATTTACTCGATAGCATAGATTGTCCAAACAAAATGATTTCCTTTTCCTGTAAGCTGTGGGGCAGTTGATACAAAAAGCAGTCTTTTGATATGATTCATTTAAGTTCTTGTCTTTCATTAAGTTGAATATGCCTAGAAGGCCTCAGATTAGTCAGATCCCTCCGCAAAAGGTCAAATCAAAACTCTAGACTTCAAACACCCCAAACACTGAGAGAATTGGATCCAGACTTGATTTAGATCTTCACAACTCTAGTTTACCTCCAGTCTATCTTTGGGTCTCTGTTCTGTATCTCTGTTATCTTCTCCAGGCTGTGTGGCCTCCAAATTCGTGTGCCGTTGCCGGTCTATGATGATGATCCTGCCATCTTCAGACGGGAGAAAAATAGGAAGCTGAAGCACAGGTGACAAAACAGGGAAATGCAGGAGAAGATCTCAAGAGATTCAGTCTGGTTCAACTCAGGGTCAGCTTCACTCTTGCCCAAGAGTGGTGACCTCCCAAAGGCTCCACTCTGGGGTATGTTGGGACACAAGGGCCTGGCAGAGTGGAGTGCTGTGATTATATCCAAATGCTGCTCCCTGGGCTCTTTTTTTTTTTTATCTTTTGTGACTCTTTTTTATCTTTTTTCTTTCTCCCAAGAGTGAGTTGTTGTTTTCTTGGCAAGCAGGGACTGCAAGAGTTGTTATATGGTCCTGTAGAGCGAAGCAAGACTGTGGCAGTGGGTGAGAGCAAAAGTTTCCTCTCTGCTAGCACAGTATCTTCTGTAATAACACTCCACAAAACTGTTCAGAAAAATATGTGGTAGGCAAGCATGGGGTAATCCAGTACTCGGTTATAGACCTCAAAATTAGAGATGGGTTAAAGATCGGAAGCCTGAGGTTTTATGTTGCTTTGAAATTTTTGTTAGCCATAATCTTTATAACTGAGATATATATATATACATACAATGAATCATTCTGTTTCTGCCCCAGTATTTTAGCAGATGGGGAACTCAGGTTTAAGATGGAAGGGAGAAAATGATGATACTCAAACCAGAGGTCAAGCCGCAAGGCATGTCTTTTCTCCATATGAATGCACATACCCTGAATATGCTACTCATGTGATTCTGAAGGCTTGGATATTGGTTTGATTTCCCTGTGTGTTTCCAGACCCAGGGTCTAGAATGAATACTGTGACACATACCTGCCTCTTGTTGAATCTTGCTAAATTTTTGGTCTGATCTGTGAGGATGCAATGGAGTTCCACAGAAACTTCTTTGAAATACTGTTAGTTTGCTTGACAAGGAAATCTTTCCTGCATTTTTTTTTCTTTTCTTTATTTTCTTTCTTTCTCTCTCTCCTTTTTTTCTTTCTTTTTTCCCCCCTTTTTTCCCCCTTTCTTCTCTAAAATCTTCCTATGGAATTCTATAGTGGGGATTGAATAGAATTTTATACAGGGGAATAATTCTCTGCTGAATCCTTTAGTCCTATTTTTTTCAGAAGGGATCAGAGATGTGAAGCTTTAGTAAGGAGTTTAGAAAGTGTTTGAGCAGGATTGTATACATGCAAAATATTATAACAGGCATCTGGGCAAGGAGTTATTATACATGCCCATTATTCCTAAGGTTGCAAAACAATTTTAAATGTTAACCCATATATTCACATCCTTGTAACTTCCATAAACCCTCACCTAATGGGCTGAAAAATGTCATGCTTTTTCTTTGCTTGACGGCAATTTTCTTCCTGAAAGGTTGAGTAAATTCCCTCCAGCTGTCAGATGTTTCTCTTACTTTAAATTTATTCAGGAGGAGTGAGGGTGGGGGAAGAAGAGGAGAGACTTTCCCCTTTTAAATTATTCTAACCACATGCTTTTAGACAGGGCAACAGTCTAACCTGCTGGACTTTGAGCTGATAAATGGATATAAACATAGGGCTTGCTGAGGGTCTCTGTCTTCTGCTGGTGTGTTAGGGAGAGGGAAAAAAAAAAACCCTGGAGGTCATGGTTCCTGAAGCTGTGACAATTATGAAAATGGCCTTGTGAGCATCCTGAAGCCAATCAAGATCTTTTAGTCATTTGACTCAAACAGATAGTGTTTAACAGATAGTGGGTAGGTGCCACAAATGTCATCTGTTGTGGGTGTTGCTTTACATTAGACCCCAGTTTTGTGCTGTGGGAAGTGGTCACAGAAGCAGCTCCTGCTCTTCCATCCTTTTATCTGTCTTTCTGTGTTCAAGGACTCAGATTAGGAGCACAGTGACCCATATGATATTGGTGTAGAGAGGGTGACACTCATGATTGAGCTGACCTTGGATTCCCCCAAATTCTAACCCTCACTAGCCTCTCAATTCTCCCCTAAAGTTAGCAGTGTCTCAAGGGGGTGACTGAGGCCATGTTTTCACTAGTAACCTTTAGCTATCTATGAAGTTATCAAGGCTGCAAAAATTTGGCCTCTTTGGCCTCGTTAGAGACCAAGCTACTCCCCTCCTTTGCCAATATTTCTCTCTTTGTGTCTTCTTGTGTTACACTCCTGTTTCAGGTTTATGGCTCTTGATGCTCTCCTCCCTATACCTCAAACCAATATTCTCCTTCTCATATAACATTTCTTGTACGCCCTGTTTTCCAGGCCCCCGTGGGCCTAGGGATTCCTCGATATGTTATTCAGCACCAAACGTGATACTGGTGCTTACTCATATTAACACACATGGACAAAATCCAGCCTTCCTTATTCCTAGCCTCAACTGAGGCATGTAGAATTGGGTAACATGGGATGTGTTTGTACAGCCTGCAGACTGGGCACAGGATAGATCCTGGACCGAAGCCTTTTCGGTCCTTCTTGTGCCATCACTTACGGCTTTGAGGAGTGGATACTAAGCCAAGACCGGGTGGGTTTCCTATTAGATGTGTTGCTTTATTTTATTTATTTCTTTGTTTTTCCTGAAGGGAGGGAAAGCTGGTGCCTTTGGCACTTGTGCAAGTTAAAATGAAATAATGGAGGAAGGGAGAAAAGAAAAAAAAGGAGGAAAGAGGAGTCCCATGGCAGCAGCAGTAAATAAAAACAAGGCTCTCGTTAATGATTTATATAGAGAAATCATTTTCCACACGTTTCAGGGCACAGAGGGAAATGTTTGATCAGAGGGAGGAGAGATTACTGCCCTACCACGATGGTGTTAGAAGGAGGCTACTGTGCCTGATGGCAGCTTTCCAAGAGCAGAGTCAATCTAGGAAAGTTTGGTAACACGGATGATGGAATTGTGCAGGGCTTTGCTTTCTGTGGCTGGTCTCTGTGCCAATATCCTTTCCCTAAATACCCATAAAACTTTCCATTTGTAGCTTGGAGCTGCCTTCATTACCTTCAGGAGAGTGCACGTCGCACCAGCTGGGTAAAGCAGAGTAAGCATTTGAAATGCGTGTTGACACTTTCCCCAAAGAGTTTTATGTCTGCTTTTAGTGGCATAAGCTTCTTCCCTGTAGTGGTACACACTGCTGCACCCAGCAGAGTTCAGAGGATTCTCCTAGATCGTCTCAGGAGTCACCTTTGAGTATGTCATGCTGGAGCATTGAGAGATGATGTACTCGATCTGGGAGCTCGGCAACCCGCTGACCTGATATAGGCAGATCTCCTGCCTTGGCTCACTCGTAATGAGCTGGTGTACAGCTTGCATTACTTTCTGCTTTCTAATGTCCCGGAGGCCTCATCTTTGCAAGGATGACGAGTAAAAATGACATGCTATCTGTTGGCATCAATGGGATCAAACACTGTTTCTTGCTTTAGAGTATTTCTTGCATCGAGTCATGCTTTACAGCAATTCTGCAGCAGCATTTATCTTTGAGGGTGCAATCTGGATGAGATCGGTCCTTCAGAGAGCAGCAATGAGCATTAGAAGATGTTTATTGGTCTGATGGACAGGCCCTTTTCCCCCTAAACCCAAGGCTAGCTTTAGGTTGTGAGTGAGTAGATTTATAAATCTTTGGTGCTGTTCTCAGGCAGGAGCTCGTAAAAGTCCTTGGGCAACCTGATGGGCATCTCTCCTACTGCAGATGGGTGCTTTGCTACACTGGCTGTTGCCACAGCTGTACCTTGGGCAGTATTGCTTTTATGGCCCTTATGATTTATGGCCGTGTCAGTTGTTTAATCATTCAGTTGGCCCTCCCTTCCGCGCTGTACAATAGTTAGTTACTTACATAGAAAGGTGACTATCTGATCTAATTATGGAGTCTCCAACCTAATTATGGAGTCAAATATGATTCCATAATCTACCCCTAATGTCTCTATGTAGAGAAGATAGATACACACATGTGTAATGTGCACACGTACATGCCTTTGTAATTAAGGATATGCTTGGGTTCTCATTTATTTTTGTCTCTTTATCTTGGGCCTCATCTGGCTGTGGGAGGCCTTTGGGTTATCTTTTTTCCCCTCCAGCCTGGCTTTTCCTGGCTGCCTTTGCTGAGCTTAGTTGTGCCAAGGTAGACCCATCAGTCGGCTCCTTTGGTCACATTGATGGAAGTGCAGAGGGCTGATAGCACTTAGATTCAGGGCAATCTGATGGAAATAAATGGAGATTATGGTTTTGCTGCTTCTGTCCTTGGCTGGTAACTGTTATTACCCTTGCTCTATATTTTCATGTGGATAGACGACACTTGAGATAAGCTATGTCCCTTTCCTTCAGAAAAAAATCCACCCATAATCCACACAAAATCAGGTGGAAGGGTTGGAAGAAGGGCAGGGGAATGGCACAGAAAGGAGAACAAGCCCTGTAACCCTCTATGCATGTAACTCACTGTATTAATGAATCACTGTATTTATTTATACAGATAATTGGTGGATTATAGGCATTAAGTTATACTCATTCCTCTGGCAATTATACATACCAGTTGAGGATCTGATACTACGCTTGCTGTATATCCATTTGTATTTTACACATGCCCTGAACCATGTATATCTTGTAAACAGGTGTCTTCACAAGGCATTTAAAATTGCAGTGCAATAGAGTCCAATTTGTCCATCACTGGAGATAAAGGCCAAAAAATATATCACAGAATCAGCGAATGGCTGAGGTTGGCAGGGACCTCTGGAGATGGTGGAGTCCGACTGCCTTGCTCAAAGCAGGGTCAACTAGAGCAGGTCGCTGAGGGTTGTGTCCGGTTGTTTTTATTTGAAATCACTAGGTCATCTCTGATTCTTTATTAAGAGATGATGTTCATCCGTTTTGCTTGAAGGGGAACTCTTTCTGCCTTGTTTCCCTCACAATTGACGTCGGGCAGGTGAAAAGGAGAGGATGTTTCCTATGGGATCTATAGCATGGAAGGAAAATAGCGGTCACAGTCGTCCTTGTAGCTCCCTGCCAATGCAGGATTGTTCTTGCAGAATATCGTGGCCGCAGGAAGCGGCTAAGGCCATGGTTCAAAGACAACGATAAATCTAGCTCTAGGGCACCGAGCTGCAGATTAAATGCGCTGCTGGTGTGTGATACCGATCCAGTATAAACTCATTCTGCTGCTGGAAATTTGTTCAGAAAAGTACAATAGCTTAATTTTATCCCAGCAGGCTTTATACTCCATCAAGTATCATCTGTCTGCAGCACTCTGACTTGATGAGTCACTGCATTTTTACCTATCCTCTGCAGCTGCCTCTAAGATGCTATTGAAGGAGGCCCAACCTCCATTTTGTCCATGCTGGTCAGTTTGACAGCACTGTGATCACACGCTTCCTGCTGATCCTCCTCAGACTTGCTCCTACCACATGGTGAGAACACTGTGCTCGAAACTCCTAGACTTTTGAAAGCAATACTCAAATATTTTGCTTTTGCTTTTTATTGCCAATGTGGGTTAACTGAGTTCAGTGAAGCTTGCTGTATGCCAGGCCATTGTTTTATATGTGTGTGTGTGCGTGTATATATATATATATATATATATATTTTAATGTGTGTGTTTTGGTGTCCCATGATGGATTGTGAAGTTTTGCTGACACTTCTCATAAAAACAGGTTTCTGACCCAAACATTCCCTCAGGTTGTCCACTGGCCTGTGCCCTGTAGGCAGCTACGTTTCATTTCAGTGGTGGCCACTGTAATTGAGGAAGCAATCCAGAATTCTTTGGTGTGAAAGGTGATATGTTGTGATTAAATATTGCTGTAGAGTCTCCAGCACTTTGTGGTGAAGGGGTTTAGAAAGATGGAGCGTAAAGTGGTTTCCAGGATTGCTGATATTGTGCAGAGATTAGAGATTTCTTAACAACTCTATGGCATGTGGAAGAATGTGAGTTCCAAACACTATGTGATAGATGTGGGCTGAGGAGAGGCAGGCTCCACTTCACCTTTGGTGTGACACACTCTTCTTATGTGAACCCCATTAATAGCACTGCTCTTTCATTTCAAGGTATTCTGGACTGAATAGATAAAAAGAAAGTAAGTCTTAGTATCTAGACATGCTCTGTTCTCTCTTCTGGTGCTCCCTGTGCTCGTACAACGCAGCTGGAGTAGCAGCATAAGCGTTGGGCCGCTGACCCTGACTTGCTTTTAGTCGTTTATCCAATGGTCCCTATGCATTTTTGTCCTGTTACTAATGCAATCGTTATTGTATGAAAAAACGCTGTGCCAAGTGGCACTTTATGGCCACTTTCTTACATCGAATGAAGAATTCAAAGTGCCTGGATTCCCCCTGACCCTATTCTTCACAAGGCAGTGGTGTCTCACCCTTGTTTTTGTCCTTAGCAAATTTTCAGTCTAAGCAGTTTACAGTTCTGGATTTGAATACTTGCAAACGCATGGTTGCCTGAGGCAGGATAAGGAAGTGTGTTTTGAGCCTATTAGGGCAGCTGTTTGATTTGACCCAAAGGGAGGTCTTGGACTTCAGGCTTTTGCCTCTAGAAGTGGATCTGAGGTGCCCAGAGGTGCAGAAAAGAGACACATGAGCAATTGCAGCAAGGCTGAGCATGTAGCCGTTTGATTATTTCTCAGTACTTATCAGAGGAAGCGTGAATCGCTCCCTAATTAGGAGCTAATGCCAACTTCTGTGAAATTTGTTGTCATTCACCTGTGAATTATCCTCCTCAAATTTAACTTGACTGCAGGAAGCCTGTTAGTGGTAACACTTTCTTCTGGGAGCTTAATTCGGATGGTAAAATGCATCTGTAGTTGCTTATTGAACAGGACTTGATGCTCTGAGCCTCAGAGGCATAGGAGGTCAGTTTGGGTAACCACTTAAATGTCTAGACAAGCCCAATCTCCTGGGGTTTTTAAAACAGAGCTACAAGTGTCTTGGAAAATACACTTCCTTGCTAGAGTTGGAGGTCTGCACAGTGCTAGCTAAGGTGGAAGAACTGCTAGAGGGAGGAACGGTCTTTTGTGCCTTCTTGTAGAGCACTTCTCACAGTCCAAGCAGTGGCCTGGAAGACAGAAGCCCAAGAGAGAGAGGCAGTTTTACTTGGGGGGAAGCTGGTTCACTACCCGGGTGATTTTGGAGGCTTATTTTCTGTTTTCTGCTTGTTCTGTTTTCATAGGTCCCACCTCTTTTCTTTCTTTCTTTCTCGCCCCCCCCCCTTTTTTTTTTGGTTGTTTCCAAGATCTTCTTGTTGTTTGTTTGATTTTTTTTTTCTTGTATTTTTGTTGAGTTGCAAAGTGCAGACCTCCATATCTTTGGTGGTGGGGACAATAACCAAAATGTATTGTGGCTGCAAGGGCAGAAACCCAGCTCCCATTGAGAGAGCCTGTGGGGTGGGCCGGGCTGGTGGGGTGTCTCGTGCTGCCTGTGCTTCTACACGGGGAACTGTTCCCACCACTGCGGTGTGCCCGGGGCAGAGGAAGGAAGGAGCGCGGGAACCTACCTGCGGGGTTACTTGCTCAGAAGCCTGCAGTGAGGTTTCCTAATTAGTCAGCACACGCTAAGCCTGCCCAAACAAGAAAGACGAGTATAATGTCCCTGCACCCAAGTCATTTAACTATTAACCCTGAAGGAGAGTAAGGAGATACTTGAAACAATGACCCATTTAATTCTGTAGAGCATTTGAGCTCTGTGTTATTTGTTGCTACCTGCGGGTCTGCTGATATCATCCTCTGCGGACTCAACATAAGGTGAGGCTAATATTTTTAAGCAGGGTTTTAAGCTGGATTTATGCCAGCCCATCTGATGCTGGGGGGGACACGGTGACTTTCTTCCTCCCTGCCTTGTCTCTGCCCACATGGAGGTGTAGACTCAGACTGTTTAGGTTGTGACCCAAAGCGCCTGCTTGAGATCCAGGACTTTCCTTCAGGGAGGAACCTGGGTTTTTCATGGCCCTACATAAAACACAGAAGAGCTTTCCCCAGTGGTCACCTATTTCAGATCCCCTCTGTACGCCAGGTCCCAATCCTAGCCCAGCACCTCTGCCCAGTTGCCGCACTGGTGGCCATAGCTGCCGCTGCTTGGCCGTGGCCTCCTTGGCGTGGTGGTCCATGGCTCCCGTGCTGACCTAGATGCTCTGTGGGAGAAGCCTGCTCCTTTCTGCCAGCAGCGGGAGAGGTTAATGGGTTGTGGGTGGAGGCCGGCACAGAGTGCCCATTGTACATGCGTGCATACCAGAGCAGTAACTCCCTGGAATGCTGCACAGCCGAGCTTTTACCACCTTGTGTTTATGTTGCAGCACAGAAGCGTGTGTACGTTGTCTGTCCTTTTCTAAGGAGATTAACAACCTGAAATGGCAGATAAATAAGTCAGCCTTTCTTTATTTCCTTTTTTTTCCCTCTTTTTCTTTCTTTTTTTTTTTTTTTTTTTTTTGTGATTGGACTGGTTGGAAGAGGAAGGTAACTGTGACTCCTGTCTTCTCTGTAGGCACAAAGGAGAGGCAAGGTCGGAGGGTCAGTCAATTAGGTGGAGCACTGCCATGCAGCTGGGCAGCTTTAATGTGCTAATTGCGTTAGTAATTAACAGGTACCACATGGTAAACACTCGTGGGTTTAAAGCTATGTATGGGCATTAGCTAACTCACCTTTGGATGAGTTTGAATGAGGTAAGTGTTGTCCTCCTTATTCTGTAGGTGGTGAAAAGGGGAGAGCTGCTGACTGCAGGGTGAGTCAGTGTGGGAAGGGACAGAGGTGTGGGACACCTTGGGTCTGTTGGATCTTCCGTATTGTCTTAAATGAGACAGGAGTAACAACAGCTCAGGGAAATGAATCTCTCTATTGCCAGGAGATATGCAACTTAAGCATAAGTGTTTTGTGCTGTTCTGCCAAGGTACCTGTAGCTATCGTGAGCTACAGAAGCTACCTCTAAGGCCAGATGGTGGTTCAGGCTCCATGACAGTCCTCCTCTTCCCCCTGCCCCTCCTGCTCGGCTGTCAGCTTGTGCTATTCATGGGAACTGTATTTAAATCTGTGTCTGCTGGGACCTGGGTGGAGGTCACCCCATGATTTCATGGGGCTGTGGGTTGTTTAGGCCTTTCCATTACTAGCCATATGGACCAGGGTCAGACAAATGACCCATGGCTGTACTCTAGTGTAAGCGCAGCTGTGTAATTAAGAAAAGGTGCTTGATATTATATCTTCTGGGGTTTTAAACTCATTCAAGAAATCAGTGGTAAAGTCCTTATAGGCGTGTGTGTGACCTCTCTTGGTGAGTTGTGCTTTGAAGTAAAACCCACTAAAAGTGCTGTTATGATTTGGTGGTAGGTAACAGGATGATTTCTGTTTCTTCTTTACATCTTATAGCTGCTAAGAATGGCCTGGGAAATCCCTGGCTATGCTCAGATCTTGCCTGTATTTGGTCAAAGGGTGGGGTTTGGCATTATGGCCAAGCAGATCTAAGAGTCTAAATCTAAAAGCAGTAGCTGTGAGTGTAGATCTGTACCCCCAGCATCTACTCCTGGCAGTGTGTTCTCCTTGCCTTCTCGGCATGCCAGAAGCAATACTTCCCTGGCCCCCCAGGGAACTGTTGCAGGGTATTAAAGCAGTATAAAAGTATCCTCCTCCTTTTCTGAGCTATTCTTCTGCCAACTTTGTACCCTGATCTGGCTTGCTGCAGGGTGGGGATTTTATACGGGGGAGTTCAGCATGTGTGAAACCACCTCAGTGCTGACAAAGAGCAGCTTTCACAACACCCTATGTGTGTTTCTCTACCAAATGCTTGGTGTTTGGCTCAGCTTTTTTATGTCACTGGATGATGAATCTCTTTGCCTTAGAGGTCCATTCACAGCTTCTGCTGTTAATTTTGGCCAAGACTCTCTCGGAAGATACTGTATGTGAGTGTTTCTATTTTGGAGAGTTATACTGGTGATATCCCTATAGAAAGCCCAGCTATGGAGAGGTGAGAGAATGGTCTTTACTTCTAATGGCCTGGGTCTTTGCCACCGACCGCAGGAGTGGCTCTGATGTTGACTCTGTGTTCCCTCCATTGCCATTACTACTTAGGTCCCTGCCACACAGGAGACCCAGGTGGATCCTCCTATGCTTCCAGCAGCCCAGGGGAATATCTCAGGCTCCAGACTGTGTGTCTGGCCCGGGCAGTGTTGAATAATTCATCCAGAGTGGAGTCCCTGGTAGAATAGCCAGCAGCTGAGTGCTTACATCTCTCACCTAGGAAGCAGGGGAGACAGAAGTTTGAAACTCTACTCCCTGATACATAGGGCAAAACTGTGTTTTCAGTGTTCCGATCACTGGGTTATAGTTTAACCTAAGGCAAGTAAGTCTTTGCCTCCTCCTTTTAAAAGGAGAAAAAAGGAAACTGTAGCAGGGATTGTTCTGAAATAACAAGGACATTCATGGATATGGAGAGTTGGTTCCCCTTTTACCTCTTTCACAGATACGGAGTTTGAGGAGTGTATGTTCATACACTGTCTTCCATGTTTTTGAATATCCATTTTAATCAGCGTAGCTGCATGCCTGGCTGTCATTCTTGGGTTCAGCTATTCCACAGCACCAGATCCAGCCCTGGGAAGTGTGGGCCAGCATCAGGTCCTGCCTTGCTCCAGGGAAGGTATTTGGGATGTTGCAGGGGAAGCTCGAGCGTTGCTCCATTTCAGTCGCTTCCACAGTCACGTTTGTGTACGTGAGTGCTAACTTCCTTTTTCTTCTCCTTTCTTTTGACAGTTGCAGATTTGATCTCTTCTGAGCTCCCTGCGGTGCCTGGACTACTGGGACTCTGAATCCTGCAGACAATTACCATCGTACGTGCCCCTTTTTCTTCTCATCGCCCCCCGCTCTCCCCTTCCTCCGCTAAGACTCCAGTGTGCTGTGGTATTGCTATGGAACCCAGGGAGACTTTAGGCAGCTCCCGGCAAAGGGGGGGAGAGGCAGACTTTCTGCCGGCCACTGTTACCTCTGCAAAGCCCCCACCTGCCTCCAGCTGCCCCGGGGAGACCATGCTGCCTGCCTCGGGCTCGGGGAAGGGGATCCCAGTGAGCGGAGAACGGATGGAGCCCGAGGAAGAGGATGAGTTGGGTTCCGGCAGAGATGTGGATTCCACTTCCAACGCGGATAGCGAGAAATGGGTGGCAGGAGATGGCCTGGAAGAGCAGGAGTTTTCCATCAAGGAGGCTAACTTCACAGAGGGAAGTTTAAAACTAAAAATCCAGACCACCAAGAGAGCTAAGAAGCCCCCGAAGAATCTGGAGAACTACATTTGCCCTCCTGAGATCAAAATCACCATCAAGCAGTCTGGGGAGCAGAAGCTCTCCAGAGCTGGGAAAAATAGCAAAGCTGCTAAAGAGGAGGACAGAGCACACTCCAGGAAGAAGGTAAGGTCCTACTTCTTTCCCAGTCTTCCACCCATGCAGATCTCTTCTGCAGCAGTTGACAGCCAGTACTGCCATCCCTCCTCATCATCCCCTTGCTGTGTCTCGCTCATGGGAAGGCAGTCTGCCCCATAGGGCAGAATTTCACTCTGTAGGTTAAATACTGTTATTTTGCACAAGAATATCCGGAAGTAATCAGCCCTGTTACTCAAAGTAGGCTGGAATGATGGGACTCTTGCTTGTTATGGGAGTCTTTGTGCTGGTATCCCCTGAGGAAGAGTGTAGATCAGCTGAAGAGTTGATCTGCTTGGACATGGGATTTTAAGCCTGTGAAACTCTTGAAAGCAGGGAGATGTGAGAATTAAACCTGCCCAAAACAGCATATGCCTGAGACATAACCTTAGCACAATTTGCAAAGCTCTGCTTGGCTACAAGGAAGCCAACACAAACTAGGGATCCTCCAGTGTGCACTAAAGAGATGATCTTGAACTATCCTTCATGTTAACCAATTCTGAAGGGATCAAAAGTTCAGCTAGGCCTCTTCTATTTTGTGCGTAATTGAGATTTAAGATTAATCATTACATGAGTGAAAAATGAAGGAACTCGCTTCTCGACTGCTTTGTGTCTGAGCCTTTTGGCAGTTAAGGCTTTTTTGCTTGCATCTTAAAATACAGGTATGTGCACAGAGAACAATTGAATCCATTCCTGTATTCCAGGCTAACGGCTCTATTATTCTTGATTACAGCATTGTGCTAGCAACACTGTAGTTACGCTTGAGAAAATACTTCCATTATAAGTCTCATTTTCTTCCCGGTGCTTATCATTTTCTTGAAATATGCTTTTGGCAAGAAATTTTTGATACTTCTGAGCTTAAAAATTCTTTCTGATTCCTTCAAGGAGAAGAAGCAGAAGAATTTATTAACTATGTTTTGTTTTCCAGAGTGCCCTTTTTGTCTTGTTGGTTTAATTTTCAGTAATGTACCATGCGTGTGGTTTTCTCAGATGTTTAGCTGAATGTTCTGAGCAGTACGGGGGAAGGGTAGTGGTGGGGGAAAATCCTTGTGACTAAGTATATTATTTTGGGTATTAGGGTGTTTTCTGTTCTCAGTGTTGGACAAAGGAGCCTTGCTCATATGGAGGCTTTCTCACAGTATTTCACCTCTGTAGCACTGCAGAGGTTTCATGATTAGTTTGGTTAGAAAGCCACCTTTGAAAGGTACATGAGCATATCCAAAACATCAACAGATTCATGGGGTTAAATCCTAGAAGATTTAATCCCAATAATTTAGAGTTACAGGGCTAATCTGGCCTTTCTGTTCTTACAGCTTTGGTTTCCCTCACAATATAGTTCTCCATAGCTCATAGATGTGGTGGATGCTGAGAAAGCTGCTTTCAGCATGAGGAAGCTCACTACTAATGGTGCGTTCTCATCCACAGACTGATTTAAACTAAAAATCTGTTAACAACTCTAAATCATATTGCTGAAGGAGGCTTTATCTCACTCACTCCAGGCAGCGCTGGAGAGATTAGCTTTACTTGCTTTGAGACTACTTCATAGAAGCTAAAGTTGGGGGGAAAAAAGTGAAATTAAGAGGATTTTTTTTTCTTTACTTAGATTCCTTGTGAATGACACTAGAAGATGCTTCTTTAGCATAGCAAAGAGGTACTGGAGGTTTTGTCGAGGAGTATAGTAAGACTGTTCTTGTGTCTTGAACAAGATGGGAAATTGTCATAGCATTTATGTCTCCTTTTCACTCTCTTTTGCTCTGCGAGTAGCCCCAGAGACCTGGGGGAGCTAACTCTTGTGTAAGAACATGCTTGATGACAACGAGGGTGTTGCGAGCAATCCTTGCATGACCGTGCAGCGAGGAAAATACCTTGCTGCCCTGGGTGGACTGGGGGGAATGTGGATGCTCAGAAACCGGAGCTCTCGTTTCCACTTGTCATCTTGTCAGACGGGTATGGAGGAATGGACACACCTTCCATGTAGCTGTCCAAAGAGAAGGTTAAATAAACAAAGCTCGCTGTGAGGAAGCTCACAGGGGGTGAAATTCTTGCAGCGTGGTCACACGCTGGGTGAGATCTCGGTGGTGCAAAGATAAGGAGCATCGGCCCCGCTGTGTGGGCTCGCAGACTGTGCGCCGCCACGAAGCTCGTAGGGGCTGCGCTGGCCTGGCCCGGCCGCACAAAGCCGCAGGTGGATCCTCTGAGCAGATGGGGAGAGGCCGTCCCAGTGCCACCATTAGCATAACGCCAACGGCCGCCGCGCGGCAGCTGCCGGACCGGCGCCCAGAGCCCGCGTTGGGGTTTGAAGGCTTGCGGTGCTGCGGCCTGGAGGGATTTGAAACCCAGAGGCCTGCGCTGCTCTCCCCAGGGAGCGGTAAATACCAGTCCTGCTGCTGCGTCTCCTGCGTGGCCGCACCTGGGTTGTCCCATCTGGCCTAAACCGTGAGCATCTCTTATCCGTCCTTGTTAGAAGACACTGTGAAAGCGGCAGATCAGAAACAGGTGGGAGAGAGGCTCCAGCAGTCCAAGCACCTGACTGCTCTAATGGCTGACACGAGTGTCTGGTGGCACTTGCAGAGATTTTTTGCCAAGAGAGGGTTAGGAGGAAGCAACAAGTTGAAACTTGTCTTGAACTGGTGCAGTCTGGCCTATCTGTGGACTTTCCTGCGAGAGAGCACAGCGTGTGGGCAAATTTTTTTTTGCATATACTTGCAGAAATGTCCAGAGCTGCAGTTAGGGGTAAGACAGCGATGGTTGCATTTAAATCAAACTCCAGAAATAATAATAAAAATGCTTACTTATCAGTGCAAACTCCAGAAAAGCAGCTACTGGGAGGAACAGCAGCAGTGGGCAAAGGCACACGTGCAGCAGTGGGCCAGACACTTAGTTGGCTGGATGCCCCTGTTCTCCGTGGACTTCTGCCAGGAGAGTTTGGCCCAATATATGCGTCTCCCTTGGGCACGAGAGTGGTGTCATTTAAGTTTATGTCTTGCTGGAGTAGGCAGGGTTGTGTTGCATGGGCCGATCTGGATGGATGGAGGGCTGGACATAACCTGAGCTGGGACCACCATGTGCTTTTCAGCGGGTGGACTGGTTGTCTTGCACCTCATGGAGAGATGCCTGAATCTCTTCCCTTCCCCTTAAGGAGGAGCTAACTCTGTCAGGACTTGAAAAATTGCTGGCGTTTATTGCATAATAATTTAAGCCACACGTATGCAGTAGTCCCCAGCACTTTGAAGTGCTGCAACGTTCCTGCTGCAGCTGTAGTGTGGAGGGCAATGAATGAAAACATAGAAGCAATTTAAGTAGCAGCATGTGGATATACCAGAGACAGGGGAAGCCAGTCCTGTTAAAAACAGGCTATGAACTGGGGGTGCAGGATTTGTTCTTGGCCACTTAGGGAGGAAGATATCTGCCAGCTCCTAAGCTAAGTGGGCCAGTACCTGTGATGGGTGGTGACTAGAGCAGAGCTTTGCAGCGTGCTGTGCTGCTCATGTGCTAAGGCCTACTTTGTTTACTTATTTAAGTTTCCCCCCTCTTTGATTCCAGCTGCTACACTATATTAAAAAGAAGTAAGCATGCATTAAATACTTTCTTCATGTTGCTTTTCCGTGTGAGTAATTGCCCTGGGGATGCCTGGCGATGGGGAGGGAAGGGGGGAGGCAACCTCACTGGGTGCGGTTGCCTTCATCCCCCCGGCGAGGAAGGTGAGAGGGTTAGAGAGCACCTGGATTGCAAAGTTCGGGTCTGCTGCCTTCAGTGCTTGGCACTAGCCCAGGAGCTCTTGGTTTTTGGTCATGGTCTTGCCAAGTTTCACATCAGCTTTCTCCCCGCTGCTCCCTCTTTAAAATAAGACCAAAGGCGATTTCCTCCTCTATTTTTGCATGGTTCTGCTCGTGTGATGAATCCCAGTGCTTTGTCGTCAAATCACTGCACAGACACTCGTGCGGTGATTTGAAAATACAGGGGTGTTGGGTAGGGTTTGCTTGGGCTTCAATGGTCCCATGCCTGGAGATGGAGCTGACTCAACCATTGCTGCTCCTCAGATCCAGATGACTTATTTAAAAAAAATTTAAAAAAAAAAAGGGGGGAGGGGGGCAGGTTGCCCAGGGGCCAAGGTGCTGGCCTCACACTTGTGGTGCTTTCCCACCTTCAGTGGGATGTCCTCCAGCCTTGAGCACTTTGGGAGCACCTCTTCTTTTCAGACCAGGGCAAATGTGCTGTTGGTTTCAAAGGGCACTAAAATCATGGCACCAAATGCAGAGGAGCAATCTGTGCTAAGCCCATCTTGCAGTGCTTAATAAGCTCCAGATGAGTGGCATTTATTTTCAGTTTCCTCTCAGCCTTTGTTTGCTGCCCTTTCTGTTTTCCTGTGTCTGCAAACACTTCTTTTTGCTTTTTTCCCACCTCCTTTTTCTTGTTTTTTTCTCCAAACATATCCTGACAAAGTTTCTTTGGCACTTCCATCATTTGCATAATTTACTGCTTCAGGGGATGTAAACTCCCTTTTTCTTTTTTGGTAATTATTATTGCATACTCTTCTTCAGTGAACGTTTGGGATGGGTGAGCATGTTTTATTGCTGCAAGATGAGCAGCAGCAAGTCGATTGGAAGTAAAGCTTCCTTGTGCACAGTCAGAGGAAGCGCCGTCCTTGGACATATATACAGTTTTTTGTTTTTTTGCTGTGTGACTTTTGATTTCCTCTTGATTCCTGCAGGTATATCCCGTTTGTCTGCAGGAAGCTGCCCTAGTGCAAATGCCCTTCCCTGCCTTCCTTTCTGTTGCTTAGACCCACAGAGGAAACTCTGCTTGGGTCCCCCTCTTCTTTCTGCCTCCCTTTTGGGGGCTCTCCAGTTCACATCCTTTTCCCCTTGGATCCCTCCTCCTTCCACAGGATCATGAACACTTTTCCCCCCGTTTCTCTTCTCCTTTGCATCACTGACTGCACATTGTGCCTTCCCTGCTGGTTCTCGTGTGCATCCGCATCTCTTGCCAGATTGCACACGCACCCCTGGCCATTGGTGTGCATGAGCATCACGTTGCTCATCGGGTGCGCTTGTCTCCCTTGCAAAGGGCATTCCCGCTTGAGCTCTCCCTAATCGCATCCCCAGTATGACTCAGGGAGCTGGGCTCCTTCCCTGGGCTCTGTGGGGACAGCAAGAAGTTGTTGATGGTTTTTAGGGGATGATGGCAAAGCTTGGAGCCCCCCAGGTATCAGCTCTGTGCTGCCTTTGGTCCCCCCCGCCAAGCTATCTGAGGCTGAAGGCTTGTAGTAGCAGTGGAAGGCAGAGGGAATGTTGTAAACCTCCTCCTGGGTGAGGAGTTGGGGCAGACCCACAAAAGTGCCAGCACAAGTAGGGAGGTTCCTTCTGGCTGTGTTAAGGTGAAGCTGGGTTTTGAGCAGCTGAAAGTCCAATTTGGAGCTGCTTGAACAGGCATGAGGCTCCTGGCGCTTTCACAATCTCTCTATCCAAGCATATTGGCACCAAGTTGCATGAATTCAGCTCTTTGATATTTATTCTATTTTCTTTTCTGGCTACTGCTTATTTTTTTTAATTCTTTTTTTCATTCCTCCCCACTGCGTTGCTGAAGATGCAAATGAAAGGGCTGCAGTTTGGTGCTTTCCCACCACAACCGTCTCCAGAAAAGGGAGAAAATGGTGTTCTCCTTAAGTAGTTTAGATCTTAGGAAACGCGATTCATTATGAGTTGAAAACCACTTTGGCCTGGATTCATCTCAATCGTTGAAGCTGCCTAGCCAAGACATATGGACAAGGGAACAGGGTGCCCCCTGGGCTCCCTGTGTTGTCACCCATCAAGCCCATCTTGGAGGTGGGTGAACCCACACGATGCGGGAGGGTTGAATCTTGAGCTTTTGGTCTTATTTTTCCTCCATTAAAACTGCTGCCTGTTGGAGCAGTGTCCACCTTGCATCATGCCATGGATGTCTCACAGAAAGATTAAAGTGGCTCCTTTTCCATCTCTGTGCCCTGCCTAGAGCCAGCTGATACCTATCTTTCACTGTCTGTCTCTGCTCCATTTGAGTTGGTGACATTTTTCTACATGTAGTCAAGTATTTCTTAAAGAAGGAGGAATCTGGGAGGGGAGGGACGGGTTGAGGAAATCCGAGTAGGCTTTTGGTGCCAAATGAGGAAGAGTTGCCGTATTTCATTAGCCGCTGCATGACCTGGGCAGGGAGCCTGCCCAGAGCGAGGGCTGGTTTTGTTTTCTGGTGAGGCCCTCCCACGGCCCAGCTTGATGGTCCTCTTTGCCTTTTCCTTCTTCCCTAGTAGACCTTGTGCCATGCTTCTCCTTCCAAAACATGACCAGATGTCCTGTACACTGCTTGGTCTGGTGTTGTTAGGATGCTGGGTGCCTTTGGAGGGGAAAGTAACTGGGATCAGCAGAGCTAGGACCTGGTGATGCTGGATGGTAGGAGCTAATTGCCCCAGCAGGACCATGCAACAGCAGGGAGGGGACAGTGTTGGGTGGCAGGGAAGGGGTGGGTGCTGCTGCTCCCAGCCAGCTTCATAAGGGCTTGGCCAAGTCGGCACATGCTGGCTGCATTTCGAAAGCTCTGTGTCCTCCAAGGTTTAGTGGAGTCTTGTGTTGCAAACCTCCTGGTTGTGTCTTTATTGCTTGCATGCTTGGGGAGCTGGTCCTTCATGCATGTGTCTTGTTTCTCCTGCCTCACCTCTTTGATGTAGTGCTCTCCCAACTCTGCTTATGGACGTGCATGATCAGAGAGCTGCTGATTTACCTTTTTTTTTTTCTTTTAATTTGAATTTGCTTTTAACCTTTTTTACACACTTGCATGCCCAGCTATTCCTCCTCAGGTCAAGTCTAGTCCTTCCCATGCTTCATTCTCAACTGCATTCTACTGGCAAATAAGCTTGCATGTAGCCTGCTGTAGCACTCCTGGGGTGATAGACTGGTTTAGAGTTCATAGTCTACAAGGGGTTCACCCCCTACCATCAGCCCAACACATTGTTCTTACTTGTTGCCTGCCCCAATATTGCCCAGGAAGAGAAAGATTTTTATATATATAACTTATTTTTTGATGAACATTAAAATCTGTGAAGATTGGTTTCTGATGGGTCTTAGGTGGCTTCTCTGCTGTTTAAGTTATATGAACTTACTGGCTCTTTGAGAGCTTCTCTAAGGTCTTTCTTCCAGCCAGCTAACAATTTTAAGAGAACTTTCAAGGATATAATACTGTAAAGGTTTAGAATGAGGGAAAGGTCAGGCAGGCAGTGAGCCTTGCTGTATATTCACATATGCACGCATGCGCATCCAGACTGTGGTCACATTAGCCTTGTTTCCTTAGGAAAGCAGTCTAAAAATATCCAGAGTAAACAAACTTTGTTTTGTTTTTTAACTTTAAGACTTTTTCTTCTCTTGCAACTTAAAGTGATTCTGTTTGAGATGTGACTTTCAAGGACAAGTCCTGTTCGCTGTGTTTTCCTAAGAGCATTTTTTTTGCCTCCCTCATTTCTTGCTGTGACCTCTAACGTGAATTAAACCAGTGGCACTTGGCTCCTTCATTTCAGAACATGAAGTGCTATTTCTATAGCGTGTTTATATTTGGACTCGGAGCTGCAGTCAGTTGGTATTAGGACAGGGCTCCTCAAGCTGTGGCGCATGCAGCGTTAGCAGGACACAGGCTGCTTCGGAATGGGATGTTCAGCCTGGGAAAAATGCATTTGTTTTCAGTTTTACTTTATACCACCTAAGTTCTTTTTGGGGTTCTTTTTTTCCTTTCTCAGAGCTGTGGGCTAAGGGGTGAAAGGGAAGCAGAAGGTCTAAGGTGTCTTCATGCTGAAATGATGTACTTCACATGTGATCTGGACTCATGCCAGGGAGAGTCATGCTGAAGATGAGGACATGGTCATTCAAGATGAAGAGTTGACTGCAGCTGGTTTTTTTGCAGAGCTGAGTATGTCTCTATCAGGTTCATTTTATGGTGGTGCCTCCTCTTTCTGTTGCATACTGATGCTTACAGTGGCCTTGCACAAAGGCAGGAGAAGAGTGTGCTCTTCTGCATGACACTCACAAATTCATTAGGGAAAAAAAAAATTAAAAAGAAGTGAAACAGTATTGTTTCTCAGTGCAGCATGGGAAGTAGAGTAATGAGATTAAGTGACTCGTTCCTGGAATCTGCCAAAGACCAGGGGTAGCACTTGGGCCTTTGTCATCGCAGGATGGCTGCCTAACCATAACACAATCAATCTGCACCATTTCTGGGACTCTCTTCCCTATATTTGTCACAGTTTGTTTGGAGGCTGCACAGCAGAATCAGCTTGGGGAGCTTTCATCCGTGCTCCCTTCCTGAGACCTGGCAGCTTGATCTTCTCTTCCGTCCTGTGGATGGTGTGCATGTATGTGTAGTTGTCTGGACATAGCGATGGAGGACTGACAAGATCAGGTCACAAGTAACTTTCATGATAGAATTACAGTTCAGAAATATGTGCTTGCATGAAAACTAGAAGGCATTGACTTTTTTTTCCCCTTTTGTCTATCCTAAAGCAATAGATCAGGAGTGTTCCAGTAGTTGAGAAATTTGTTTTTAATTTTAATTTATTTTTTTAGAAAAAGTAGAGGTGATCTGTTCATCAAATGATATGTGCGTTGCTCTTCTGGACACCAGCCTTCTGCTTGACGTTGAAACTGGATTTATTTCAAAGTTTGTGGTTGCCTGCATCCTTGGCAGCTTGAAAATAAACTTTATTTCAAAGAAGATTTGGGGTTTGATACAGAAATCTGGAGATTAAACTTTTGGGCTTGTGTTATGACCAAACTTGATGCTCTTAAAAGTCCACTTTGGTTTCTAAATGCTGAAATGTGGTAAGAGACAAATCAGGCGTACTTATTGCAGGAACCATTATCTTCTCGTTGGTTTCCCATGGCTTTCTCTCTCACCTGGGTGGCAAGGTTTGTCGAGAGAGAGAGATGATATCTTCTATTGACATCAGTGTTGCAGCAACTCCACTGCTATAAACCTGGGTGGTTCATTGAAGAATTTCAGCACTTAATAGCACTGTAGTCTCAGTGGCTTCATGTGAGCTGCTCTCAATCTGCTTGGCTCCAAGATGAGAATCAGCCTGGAGGGCTTTTGCAGGTAATCCTCCCTTGCCCAATGCTCCTGCTGGAATGTGGTGGCACCAGCAGCAGCTCCAAAGGCTGTAGTGGCCCTGCTGCTCTTGTTGCCTGTTCTGCTTTGTTTGGTGAGGAGAGGTCTGAAGGGTGGGCTTTTGCATAGGGTGCCACCCATTGTGCTCTTGCTTCACCAGCAGGTTAGTGTCACTCCCCACCACCTGACCAGGAGGTTAGCTCCTGACCAGGAGGCAGCTAGCTCTTCTGTAATTGCTCTTGGCAAGATGTCTGAGAAGGAAATGGAGGCAACTGTTTCTTTGCACCTTCGAAGCACAGCCTATGCTGTCATTTCTAATTTTTTTGACAGTGTTCTTGTCTCTTTCCCCCTTCCCCCCACCATCAGTTTGTGCTGAAGTGTTGTGCTAGGCTATCAAGCAAAACTTCTCCTGCCCCATGTCCAAGTGGGTAACTTGCTGTAAGCTTACTTCTAAGGCTAGGAAAAATAGAATTGAAGCAGATATATTCCTGCTGGGGAGCAGAAGAGCTTGTTCAACCCTCGTTCCTGCCTTTTAGCCCTCCTATCAAAGCCTTTCCATTGTAGGTACAGCCCTGCAGCCAGTGTCTTGCTTAATACATACTAGCAGGGAGCTTGGAGGCACTTGTTTTCATTGCATCTTATAAGAGAACCCATGGTATGGAATTAATTACGTGGTTTATTTCTATCTTATAACCCTTATGTATAAGTTATATGGGGATAACTAATGTCTTTCCTGCTTTACTGATACTGTCCTGTAATCTATGGGATACTTGCCAGTGCTCAGCTGAGTCACTGGCGAACTCTTCCTGAAGACAGTCTGTCACTTTCCATGGGATATTTTTCTTCAATAATTTATGCAATCATTAGGATGAATTCCCTGCAGCCCATTTCTTTCCTAATTCCTTTGTGTTACTTGCAGTTATATTCCTGATGTGAAAGAGAGGTGGTGGTGGTGGGGGAGAAAGCCTGTTTTCTTCTGTGATTACAAACTAACCACTTGCAAACTGATTGCAAGAGGCATTTAAGAGCTTGAGGGATCATCTGACCATAGGTGCTTGATTCTTGGGTGTGGGTGGAAGCAGCTATTGGTTACTTATGGACAGCAATTGCTAATGTATTTTCTGGGACTAGGAATTTCTGAAATGCAGGACAACTCTGTGGAAGGGTAACACATTATTTTTATTTATTTTAACAAAGTTAAGTCATTCTTTATCCTTAAATTGCAAGGTGGGACTTGGATACTTGGACCATGGAATCTTTGGAATTGCTTGGGGCATCCTTGAAAATAATGGGAGTTGGTTCTCAATGCAAATGAATGCAAAGAAGAGGTTTGAAGGAGCAGGGGGGGTACCTTGTGATAGGCAGCCAGATCCTTACCCTGAAGCATGTGAGTGTTAGTGACCTGACAGTGACTTTTCTTTGGCTCTCTGCATTTGCAGGGGTTCATATTACTACTGTATACTTAAGGCTTTGGTAAAGTGCACTTGTTTCAGGTTATAGAACAGTGCTATTCAATAAATGTAGGAAAGAAGAAAGGTGTCTTTGCATTAGTAATAATTAAAAAGAAGCTTAAGGAATTAGGACAGATACTAACTACTAAATAAGCCTACTAAATTTGCCTACAGAACTTCCACTTTTGAATGTTGGCCTGTGAGACTGGCATGCTGCACTGAAAAGATGGGATGGAAATCTGGGGAAACCTTGTCATTTATCTCTCTGTCGCTCTATCTGGCCTTGCTTGTGTATTGTGTTAATGAAACTTAGTGTGAGCCTGTGGTGTGCAGCAGCTGTGTGCTGGAGATACAAGTTGACTCAGTCCATCTTGGCCACATGGTTTAATGGGCCTCTGTGAAATCCCCGGGTCAGAGGCCATCCACCATGCCCATCTTTGTCACATCTCGGTGATGTGTATCCTGGCAGGTTTTTCTTTTTGTTCCCTCCCCAGCATGGAAAGAAGCATCTGCCGCATTGGCTTTCAGAAGAATTTTGAAAAATACCAATTTCCCTTTGTTCCAAATCGTGGTGGTGGGAAGGGGGGAGAGAAGGGGGATGGAAAGCCTGACCTAAAATCAAGCCAGTATTTGCAGGGGTTTTAGAATAGCTCGTATTGTGTTCCTTACTCCCCAAGGAAGGGTTGTCCTCTTTCTTCTTTTCTCTTTGATTCGATTCCCTGCCACTCTGTGAACAAGTCAGAAGCTGCAGCTGCTGCTGTCAGCTGGGGCAGGGAGTCCCCTTGTTTAAAACCCATGTGTTAATCCCTGGTTAGGAAAAGTAGAAATGCTTAATGTTCCCTCTGCAGTCCCCTCTGTGTTCTGTCTTGCTGTCTGGAGTTCTCAACACTGAGTTCGGGATGTGTCTGCAGTTCAAGCTCAGTCTCTTCCATAATATGCAACTGGCAAATATCTGGTCACCATACATGCTTCATGTGCTTGGTTATATTACAGGGACAGTTTGGGACTTAGCCTGGAAAAGAAGGGTCAAAGAGAGAAGGAGGGGTGGGAAGGAGGGGCACTGGACAGAAAACAAGCAGAAAAGGGATTCTGCCAAGTCAGATATGGAATTATAGATAGCGGTATCCCCCAAATGACCTGTTTGGGGATTGGCTGGTATGATGCTGCCTCATGAATAAATAGACCCAAACCCTGGACAGAGACCAACATGACTGACTTTTTGATTGTCAGGAAGGAGTTGGGAAAGATATAAAGAGTGTTAGGAAGTTTGAGGGGAAAAATGATGGAGGGAATTCCAAGTAAGGAGAGCCCTTTCCATGTTGCTGTGGACGGACAGAAACATTTGCTAGCCAGGACTGGATGGTTTCCAACTCTTGGTCATGAACTAAAGCAGATCCTGTGCCTCTCTGCCTTTGAGGAAGCACCCAGTGCCTCCTCAAAGGAAAGAAAAAGAAAATGACGGTAAGGGGGAAGTGAAGTTGGTTTCTTCCTTTTGCGGTGCTGTCAGGTGCCCATCGCCACCTCCAGCCATGGTGTTGGTCTCTCCAAATGACTGAAACGTGGCCATATGCTGACCACAGTATTGATTTCTTGGGTGTTTCTGCTGTTTGCCTGCTTTTTTCCTTGCTCTGCTTAACTGGGTCGAGGCAAAACGTAGGAGAATTGTTGTTTCCTCCAGCTAATGCATCTTGCTTTCTGCTTTATGCGCACTAATGCATTGCCTTTGGATTCAAAGTCATGGTTCTTGCTGTGTTGCCACATAACTCCCTTTAACCACCTCCGTCTTTTTTCTGTGGGAACAGAAAATAAAATAAATTGCAAACACTTTTTCTGTACCTTTAGAATCAGTAATACCATCATCCCCTCTTAAGTTTCTTAACGCTAACTTAAGTGGAAAGTGTCTGTTCTATGTTCTGAGATGGATAGTCATTCCTTCTGAAAAGCTTGTGTTTCTGCTGTGTGAAAGTTGCAGAAAAATGCACGTGGGATAGGCAGGGTTTTCATTTCTTTTTTTTTTTTTAATGTAGAGAATAGGGTAGTGGTGTGAAAGAATGAATTAGTTATGGCAAATCTTATTAGTGTCCATTGTAAGCAGAGAAGCGGAGACATATGGGAGCACTTGCAGAATTATTCCTTGTTTATTCAGCCTTCTAACCGAAGCAAATTTTTTTGCATAGTGTCATTTAATGGCAACTGGAGAGGTGTGGAAGGTGTGTGTGCCTATGTAGCAAAAAGATGGGAGGGTGGGGGAACCACAGTATTGGTATTCCATTAAAACTGATGCTCAGTGCGTTGTTTGTCAGGTTTTGGCAAGGCTTTTTACTTTGAAAACCATTCAGAGAGGATCGGAGCAGATGGCAGGGAGATCCTGTTTGTGTTATTTTTGGACATTCCCATTGAAAGTCTCAGATTGTTGTCCTTTCCCCCCTCCTCTTCCCCCACTCCTGTCTGTTTTTCTTTCTTCCTTCCTTTCCCCCTTCCTTCTTGAAGTTTTTCTTTAAAGAAATGCGTATATTAATGATACAAAATCATGTGAAAGCGGACATATTTGCAAATGACCAAATTCTGGATATTTTATTTCTGTTGGCCTATATTTGGAAAAGCATTGCAAGGGAGATGGCATAGAGTAGCCATGAGATAGAGTAAAAACTGAGCCCGGTCCCATCAGTTAAAGCACTTGGCTACCTGAGGTCTGTCGGCAGCAACGTGCATGCACAAGGCAGATGGGAGGTCTTGGCCAGAACCAGTAGCCAAATGTTCAGGTGATTCACCCCAAGCTCATCCCGATGATTAGATCTCTTAGAGTAAGCGGGAAATCTTGAGGAAACCAGCTTTTTCATGCTTGTGCTGTCAATGGTTGCTCCCAACTGGGAGCAGATATTTAAATCTTCAAATCTGTATGTGTGTTGATCGTTGAAACATAGCGATGTGCTGTACAAGAACACCAAGCCTGGGCCCCAGAACTATAAAAATAGGAGCGAGTGAACTTAGCAGCCTTCAGCTGAATTATCCTGACCCTTGAAGAAAGTTTTGGTTCATGTTTTGTCAGAGTTCAAGGCAATGATTCATGTTGGTTTTTAAGGTTGCTTGAACCTGTGTACCCACATCCTCAATTATTATTATTAACCAATGAACCAAGGGAAGCTAGTTCAGAAACTCTGAAAGCTTCTGCCTTCCTCTTGCTGCTACATCTTGCTAGACAATTAGCCTCCTCTTTGCAGGATTTCCAGGATTTTGCTCTGCAATATTGACTTTTTTTAGATCCACTTTTTCCCATGTTCAGCTTGGGCACCTGGTGCTCTCTATCTGCTGCACAAACCTTCTGCCCTGAGGATGGATAGTGCTGTCTTTGCCCTGTGTCGTCTTGAGAGGTTTCTCCTCTGAGAGCTCCTGGTGATGAGATGGGAGCTTTCCCTGGCCTGGCAGGCTGAGGAACGAGCCAAGCAATGGCTTCCGTCTGCGCAAAAGGCAAACCCGGCCTACTATTTGTGTAGCTACTTAAAGCACAATTTCACCGAAGTAATGTGTGTTGTGGCCTTGTTGGTGTGGAGGGGGAAGGGCTCATCCCTAATGAGCTGAGACAGGTGATTAATTACATGTGGAGGGCAGATAACGGACAGCAAACAGTCCGTGGTGGAAAGGGGCAAAATGCTGATGTCAGCCATTAAAGAACCCACGTGATGGGACGCTTGTCGGCTTCTTGTGCAGCAGGAGGCCCTGGGGGACTGACATGGTGGAGTGGAGGACACAGGGCCTGTATTTGAGGGCCTTATACTACTGTTGCTAGGCAAGTTTTGGTGGCTGGTGGTCTGGGTGTTGTTTTTTTTTTCCACAATGTGGTCTGGTGAGCTGTTGAACTCAGTGCGGTGCAAGATGGTGGATCGGGAAGGAGGAAAGTAAAGGTTCTGGAGGTGCTTAGGTACCTCAAGGTGCTGCAGCCACCCTGGAGGAGACCTGAGGGAAAGGAGGCCCTTTTCCTTTCTTCCCCTCCCAAGTATTATTTTTCTGCCACTTTCTGCAGAATGTCAGAGTGCAAATGCCCCTTGACAGTCTGTCATGACAATCAGTGTCTCCTAAGATGACAAATGTATGCTCCTTCTGCCTCCAAATTTTGCAGTCTTGGTGTCTGTTGTAGCATTTTTCCATCTCTTTCATCCTTCCCTCCCTTACAAGGACCTTCTGCTTTGGGGATGTGGCTGGAGAACCAGGAAGGGAAAGGGACCATGGATTAGAGCAGAGAAGTTCACAGGTTAAACACGCGGGGTCCGCAGTGTGCAAAGGGCCACAATTGAAACATCTGCCCAAGGCTGACAGTCTGCAAAATGGAGGCAGACAAGTGGCAAATTCCTGTTTTCTGCTCTAATTGAGGAAGTATTTTGAGCTATACTAGTTCAGCATGTGAGAAGATGCTCTGGGAGGGTTGGTTTCTACTGGGAGTGGAGAATTAGTGGAGCAGTCTGGTCAGAAAAGCATCCTGGCTAAACCTGCTCCCCAAAGCTTTCTGCTTGTGCTGGTAGAAATCCCTGGAACCTGCTCTTTACAGATTACTCAACCGTTTGGTCCCCCCTCCCAAACTGACATCTGCAAGAGCAGAATTTGACTCATTCTTGATGGTTTTTCAAAGGAGACTTGATCTGCCTCTCACATAGTTGGTACCACTTGGGAAATGGTCTTCATCAAAGACCTGCTCTGGGCATCCAGTCCATTGGTCGTGATGTAGATGAGCCTCTTGCAGGGTGTAATATGGATGAGATCCACTCACATGACAGTAAAATGGCAGCTGCCCAATCCTTGGGTAGATCCACTTGTCAATTAGACCATATTTAGCGGCATTTCAAGTCAAAATAGCAAGGCATGCTTTAGTAACCACCTGCCTGAAGTCTGAAATGGTTTCAGGCAGGGGGAAAAGACTGGAAGGCGCACATGTGCGACAGGCAACAGAGATAAAGCCAGACGGGCAAAGTTTTGTCTGTCTGACACCTTGCAGATGACTTGCCCAGGTTTCTGGTCGCTTGTCCTCTGATGTGGGAGGTTTCAGTGGCTCTTGGGAGGAGGAGGTTCCAGCCAGGTGGGGCCTGGTGTGAGCAAAAGTGGCCTTTAACTGGCCTTTCATATACTGATGTTCTCCAGCAAGAGCAGATTTAATAATTTCTATCTCCCTTTGCCCTCCCCCTTTTCCAAATGCTCCTGCTAAAGCTGATAATGTCCTGAGAAGGTTTCAATTAACATAATTTCCCTCTTCCTTGGAAATCTGTGGTTAGTTAAGAAGCCTAAGAGGCAAAAGAAAGATATACAAAGAATCAGCTTCGTGTGAGCCAAAAGGGCCCAAGGGTCAGTTGAGTTTACATTTGCTTCTATATACTCACGCCATAAAACTCTGAGATGGGGGTTATAAAATGTGTTTTTTGGAGAATGCCATAGCTGCCAATACAAGCTGTAGCGTAGTAGGGTTTTGGCAGGGCTATAGCCTATTTATGGGCAGCAAATTATATTGCATTTGGACCCTTAAAGGCCTTTGCTTCTTGAAGATAGCCAGGAGGAGCTCAGGAGCATTTTTACAGGCAGTACAGGCTTGCTAAAACCGTCAGTGTTCATCAACAGGTCCAAAAAATTGTGGCTGATATTAAGCAAAGAGGTAGTGTTTTCCTTATTTTATCTACCATCTTTAGATGTAGCACATTGAGATGTGCCGGGATTGCTTCCTACTAGTTGGTCCTGGGAGCTGGATGCCAGAAAGGTCATGGGGGATATTTGTGCTGCAAGAACAAGGCATGAGCCTGCTCTTTTATGGCTGCACTGCAGTTACTGCAAGCTTGGGCCTTGTTCCTAAAGTGCTTTAGCAGGAACAGAGAGCGAGATGACCGATGTACAGTGGGGAAACTGAGATATGGAGGCATTCAAATGCATCCTGCTGTGTTACGCTCCGTATCAGCAAGAGCGAAAGTGAAGCCCTGGCCCATTCAGCCACCAGACCGTCCTCCTGCCATGAAATCACATGTCTGTAGTGA
>JAVCKT010006110.1:1629-11790 GCA_032273925.1 Rhynchotus rufescens | reverse complement strand
TCCCTTCCCGTCCCTGCCCTTCCCTTCCCTTCCCTTCCCTTCCCTTCCCTTCCCTTCCCTTCCCTTCCCTTCCCTTCTCCTTCTCCTTCTCCTTCTCCTTCTCCTTCTTCTTCTCCTTCTCCTTCTCCTTCTTCTTCTTCTTCTTCTTCTTTCTTTTTTTTTGCTTTTCCATGCTAAATTTTGCTTTCCTGGACACTTTGATGAGTGAAGTAACTAGGTCAACCTCTTCTTTGTGACTCTCGTCAGCATACCATCAGTTGCATTTCACCAGTTTTGGCAGGATTTCTTACCCTCTTGTCTTTTCACTTCAGGTGAGATCCCCTTAGAATTAGAGAGGGGAAGCAGCCTTATCTATGTCTTTCTTCTCCTCAGTCATTCACAATAATGATTTGTATTGATCATCAGTGTAGAAATGTGTATGCAAGCAGCACTGCAGAAGTAATCAGGTATGTTATCACACACCTTCCAAAACGAGCATAAAAAAATAGAGCTTGGCTGACTTAAGTCTTAGCTTTAAGAACTCTTTAAGCTCTTTAACTCTTTAACTTCCCATTTTTATTCTTTCATGGTAACATCATTTGTGTCAAGCTGCTAAACACTGACTAAGGGGGTACAAAATGAAGTCGTTAGCGGAACTTGTTTAAGGTCTCTGCACGCACATATGTGCTCTTCAGGTAGCTGGCTGGGCAGTGCTGTGAGGCTCTTTCTTGGAAGCTGGAGCAATAAATGCCATGTTTGGGGCCAACTGTCTGTAATCACAGTTAGCAGGTTGAACAGACTTGTGAAAATATTTTCTTTATGTGAAGGGAGATGCTGCACACTTTGCCACAGCAGAAGTTGCTAAACCTAATGTAATATGACAAGTCCTTTGGCAGCAAAAGCCACGTTTAATAGACACACTGCCTGTGAAATGGAAAAGAAACAAAAGCAGTTTTCTGTACAAATGTCATCTCCTCTCTTTTGTGGTGTCTCTCCCCTTCCCCTGCTCCCACACCATTTGTTTTATGAGTGACACCAGTCGTGTGGCACAGTCTCCTGCCACCTTCTCCTCAGCTGTCTCCTCCTTCAGATGGCCCTGGACTTGATCATTCCTCACTCAGCCTCCCTAACAACTCTCACCTTAATTCAGCATCCTTATGCCTAGAAATCAGCAATCATCAGGTTCTTTTGAGGTGCTGTGAGGACAAGAAAGTGGGACAAGGGAAAGAAAATGGGTGAACTTACTGTCTGCCAGCAGCCTCAAGGGAATCACTCCATGGTGTGTTGGAGCCACGGGGCTCACCCAGTTGAGGGGTGCCTGTTGGTCCGTCCTCATTCTGCTGGAAGGACATGGGCACAGAGGACACTGTGGCTCCAATGGTTGAGAGGAGTGGGGTGTTTGCCATCCCTTTGACCCTCACTGTAATTCTTCTCTGTTTAGTCCAGTGGAAGAGGGCTATGGAAAGCAGCTGAATCAGAGCCCTCTGCTTGCAGCTGTGAGCTGGCATTTTGCACTCACTTTGCACTGACGTAAATGATTTCCTAAGGTATGAGACCATGGAGAATTGGGCTCCAGAAAGCTTCTTACAAGATGGCAAATAATTAATGACTGTTCAAAGTGAGTGCAAAAGCAGTAAGAAATAGCAAAGTGAAATCAAGACTTCCACTTGCAAAATAATTGTTATGTCACTGAACTAACAAACTGTTTTTTTTTTTTTAAACTATTCGTAGAAACTGTTCCTAGCATTAAGTCCCAGGCTTCAGGGTGTTATTTGCAGTGACTTTACACAGAATCTAAAGTGAATCTTCTGAGACAACGAGTCTTCAGTATCAAGACAAGCTCAGTGATGGAAAAAAAAGGACATTGTCAAGAACTTTGGTTTCCCCTTCCTAAGAATATTTACCATGATTCATGACAACAATGTTTGAGGGCATACAGACAAACTGAGTACTGGATTATCTGTTGTCCTCTCTTCCCTACCTCTGTAGTGCTTCTCTTTTCCTTGGCAAACTTCTTTTTTTCCTCATATGCTCTGTTGGCCAGCTGTGAGTCCATTTTCTTGAAGCAGTATGAGTAGTCCAAAAGGAACAAGTATGGAGACTTAAAATTGTCTGATCTTTTTCTATTGAAGGTCCAAGCATTAAAACTTGAAGAAAAACAGAAGGAAAGTGAAGAATGTTAAAACTTCTCCCTTGTACTATTGTTTTCAGCAGTTTGGTTTCTTAAGGAACCAACGTCATTAGGAGGGTAGTAGCAAAGCATACGTGAGGGTATATGAAGTAAAGGTTGAGAGACACTGCAGCAGGATGCTAGCCTCTTATTTCTTACTCTTGAGTCATTCCTCTAGATATTATTCCACATGAAAGAATGCAGTGACAGTTACTGGAGAAGGCTGAATAGCATCCCTTGAAATGCAGAATGTTTTAAGTTGTGCTGAGTGTAATAGACAGAAGAGCTGACAAAGTGGCGAGGATATATATGCTTCATTTCTTTAAAGCTGTAGCAGGAATCAGCTTGGAATAAATATTTGGTAAAATTCTAGGCATAAGTATGAGATAAAAACAACAGATTGGTACTTGGGATAATAGAATTTTTGTGCCTTGAAGAGGCATGTAAGCATCCTAAAATCTCAAGCAATGGCACAACATCCTTTGGGTTTTATGAGAGATCAGTCTTTGCTGTCTTTGTTGTAAAAGCAGGCTGCAGATCTTTCTGCCTTCCACTTTTCTCTGCAACCATTCATCAAACTTCGAGGTAGGTAAGAGGTAGGAGCACAGTAGACTGCAGTGGTCCCCCTTCCATATACACCACTTCCATGATGTATATGTCTTGTCAAGGCTATTACTCTGCAGTGTTTGAGATGGACACAGGACAATGGGTGTATTAAGGGTGCTGAGAGCACAGCCCCTTGGAGCTTCAGTACATCAGTTCAAGCTAAAACTAAGAGCTGCAGAAAGAAATAAATACGTATGAGGTGATTCATATTTAGATCACATCAGCATGCTTCATAGAATTATTTTCACCATCATGACTTCTTAAGCAGCATTTAAACCTGTTCTCTTAGCTCATAGCTGCACTTTGGATATGACATTTTCGGAATGGCTCCAAGTTGCTTTCAATGTACATACAGATTTATAGCCTGTGCTGCAGAGGAGATATTTTTTGCTGACTTGGCTTTGTTTCTCAAAGCTCGAGTGGACCCTGAAAATACTTCATGTACTGCACTGGTTAGCAACAGCACTAATGCTCCCATCCTAATATATTATTGAGCAGCAATTGTATTGCTTTAACATAGGAGTGACATTCTTTTTGGATATAAATTTGGATATAAACATAAATGTATAATAAATTGTATAATGATATCAGGGTAGTAACTTCTTCTTTTCTGAACAAACCACCCAAATGACTGAACCAGTGTAGTTAATTAGAATCGATCTTACTTTTTAGCACCAGGAAGTGCATAATGGAAGATAAGATTGATTGTAATGTTGGATCACTTCATTTAAAGACTGCTAATAGGCTAAAATGACAGAACCAATCTAAAATTATAATTTCAGAATCAATATAATTTTTATAACGTTGTCAAATCTGAAAAATTAATCTAAATTTATGCTGTGAAACCAGCAAATCCTTCTTAGCTATTATAATGAAATGAACCAACATTTTATTATATTACTTCTTTAAATAGAAAAAGGCTTCTTTATTGGTGTGGTTTTGCAGCAGGCTAGATAACCATCCTTTCAATTTGGGAGGTGTCTGTTCATTTCCTGCTTGGGGCAAGAGTAAAAATGGATTTTAACCTTCCCTGTTTCCGTCATCGATCCATTTTTTTGCACATTATGAAACCACCACATAAACAGGAAAGCAGACTTCATTTCAAAAGAGGAGATCAGGACTGGTGGGAGAGTAGCATTTCAGGAGGGAATTCAAGTTGGCTAACAAAGCTGCAATAGAAACACTGTTATGCGTATGCCCTCAGAAGAAATGTACATTAACTTCCCTGGAAGAGAGAAATAAATGGTGGCGGCAGCTTAAAGAATATTTTTCCTTTCCTTACTAATTAATTCTGAGAGTAGGGCCTGATTAAAAAATACATCGCCAATTTTAACAGTATTAAGGATTTGGGTGAGTTCTGCTGCCCAAATCAGAAAAGCTGCTAGCATGGCTTCACTGTACATTGAGGTTTCTTTGAATGCCAGATATTCAGGTGGTTGTCCCATTTTTTTCAGAACTTGTAAGGACATATTGCCATAAGTTCATAACCACTCTTGTATTTAAAGCCATGAAGAGTTCAGCAGCAGCAGCGACACTGTTGTGGCCCTTGGGTGTTTCCAGGGGCAAGAGCTCACATAAAGCTGTGGGTTTTGCTTCTTTCATGCGACCTCCTCTGCAGAACAGTGGACCTACCGGAGGCTTTACTAGCCATGTGATAGCGCAGCTCCAGCCTGCCCAGGCCAGGGATGTTTCCACTCCTGAGTTCCCTGCACTCCCTGCAGTCGGTGGCACACAGCTCAGGAGGAACAGAGATGTTCTCCCCTTCTCTCTCTCCGATAACCTGCATGTAATGAATCAAACCACTTTCAAGGTATCATCTGGTTGTGACTTATCTCTCTGTGTTTTCTAACTGATGTTAGTGTGGTTGATAATAGCCTTATCCTCAGCTCTGCACTGTGCTGTCTTAGCATGAGGTTGTACTTCTCAGTCTTAATTACACTATAGAGTCTTTTTTTTTCCTGCTCAAAGCAAAGGCGAGTCTGAGCTCTGTGTTTCCTTCTGACATCAAAAAATTACACCTGGGCTGCTCCAGCAATCCCTGTAGTTACTCAGGACTGCAGGGGCTAGGGCCTTGTTATCACCAGAATCTGAGTAGCTTTGACGCTGATTTCATTTAGTCAAGGAATATGTTATATCAGTCCTGCTTTTGGTAGAGAGGATCATGATATCTCTAAAAAATTAGCTGGAAGGCTGCTTTTCCTGTTTCTTCAAATGAGCTTCTTTCTTCTCCTTTCTACAAAGGAGAATGAGACCCAGAAAATAGGACAGAGCATCCTTTAACTCAAGGCAATTCCCAGGACCCCCTACAGAAGAGCTATGGCAACAAACAAGCAAAACTCATCCTGAATTCATTTTGCAGAGATCTGGAGGGTTTGGTTAAACTTTACGGAGTGGGCCCTGCACCCAGGAGCTGACCCTGGGACAGCACTAATTGCATCGAGAAAGAGCGAGAGAACACATGTAGAGAGACCCCAAAGAGCACTTTGGAGAGCTTTGTATTTCTCAGAGATTTAATGTATTATAATCTGATTCGGCACAAGCCAGTCAGGGAATAAAAGAGAACTGCAGAAAGACTAATGATTTGAAGCACAGGGGAAGGTGGAAAGAAAGCAGCACTTTTAAGTGCATTTTTTCCTTTTTATGCAAGATCTGACTGGGGCCAGCCAAGAGAGCAAAAAGCTTCTGCGAGTTAACACAAAAGTGAAACAGTACTTTAAAGAGATTTTATTTTCTCCTTAGAGTCTTCTTTTGATTTTTAATATCTCTGAGACTTGTCAGGGAGAAAACAGAAAAAATGCATTAGATACCACATCCTGAGCAAAGCTCAGGGACTTGAGACATCAACAAAAGGAGAAAAACACAGCAAGAAAACATTAATGACCTTAACCTAAGTGCTGCTACCAAAACCAAGGCTGTGAAACATCAATCAAACAGGAGCAAGCTTGTCCATCGGCTGCAAAAGCTGCTCACACTAGGTGGAAATGTGGTCCAGGCTGACCCCAAAATTTCTAGTTGAATTATTTCAGCTGAATTTTGAAAGGAAGTGGGTATAGAAGCCCCACACCAGAACGGCGGTGTCACTTTCACCAGCTTCAGGAGTAGGTAACTCCCCAAAAAAGGAGTTTGCTTTCTGAATTCAGCTTTCTTAAAGGCTTGTGAACCTGCAGCCAACATCCATGCCTCTGTTTCTGAGTGCTGGATGTAGGTAGTATGAAAAGAGGATATCAAAGCATGATATCCTCAAGACACTCTTTCTACTACAGGTGTAAAGCATGCACTTCTGGCTCAAGCGGCCAAGAACCAGAGCTTATTTTTTTACTCAAGGTTAGCTCGATTTGATTATCTAAGTCTGTTTTAACTACATAAATGACATAACTACAGTTTCATAGAGTATCTGTCTGCTTTCTGACAATTTTGTTCATTTGTGACCCCTGCCCACCTTACACTGGTTTCAAAGAGAAGAAAATAATGTTAACAGTAAAATGAAAAATAGAGCCTGAGGTAAATTTTTACCAAAAGCCAGAGATTAGAGTTGTCTCTAACTGATTTGAAAATCTCTAATGTCTCAGGCCAAACTGAAGCTTATCGAAATTAAATTTTATTGGTTCTAAACGAGCATGGCTACTGAACTCAGAAACATTGAGGAGGTGCCATTAGAGAGATGAGCAATTAGCTGTCTCTCTCCTGAGAGCACCTCTCAGCTTGCAAGAAGTCTGCAGAATGTGGTATCCTCAATTGGACATAATGAGAATGGTGTCCTTAACTAGCTAGGCCCTCACCCACGAACAAGGCTGGCAGTGTTAGGCAGCACCACAAACTCCATCTGAAAGCAGTCAGTGGCCAGTACAGAGCATTTCTGAATCACGTGGAGTCTCCCAGTGGTTTGTGAAGAACAGGCTGCACTATTCTAGCCTACAGACTGCAAGGGAGTGGGCTCCCAAAGCAGCGGAGGCCTTGATTTGAGTCAAGCATGGGAAAACGGGTTGTCGTAATCATGGGTGGAATTCATTGTGATAAAACGTGAAAACAGCTTGTATTTCTAGGCTAAAAGTCACCAGAGCAAGTTGTGAATTGGTCCATATTTATGGCCTGGTTTAGGATAAGGAAGTGACTGCCCTGAAAAGAATGCACAGAGAGTATGTTGAGAGGGTAGTAGCTATTTTTAAGCAGTTGACTTCTGAGTGTTCATCCTATCTCTATTACTTAATCTGAAAGATTACTACCATTCTTCTCGGTGAGGACTCCCACACATATCCTGTTTTTCACATTTCTGGGAGAACATCTGTTTGTGGTTCCTCCAGTAGATTTTGAAAATACAGAAGTCGCTCGTGGTGGGGTTTTCCACCATGACCTAAAGCCTTAAGGTTGACCAATCCAGGAGAAGACTGAATGTTTTTGACCATTCAGAACCTTTGGATTTATCTGCTGGAATTTACAGATCTGAATGTGGAAGTGGTGAGAGAGTAAGTGAGAAACGTCCTTCTACTAATATGAAAGAAAAATGAGAATATTTGAGACATCATCCAAAAAATGTTCTTTTTTTCCAAGAAGAATCTTCAGAGGGAGAAAATATGAAAGATGATGATGCTCCAGCCCACCCAGTCAGTTACTGCTACAGAAGTCCTGCTTGGAATCTGATTTCTGCTTACGTCTCTGTTGCTTACTATCCATTACTCACAGAAAAGCGAATTAAGTATCTCAAGAAATGAAGCCAAAATTTCAATGCATCTTTTTTTTCCTGAAGAAATCTCTGTATTTTCTTGGTGAGCATATATGTATAGGAAGAAGAAGAAGAAACCAGGATTACAAACAGATCTCAGAAGCGAGCAACATTCCTTCATGCCAGTCCATCTATTCTAGCTAGGGAGATGATTTACGGTTGAAAAGCATCATTGTCTCAAAGCTGTTATTGTATATGATTGCCATAACCCTCACTCCTCTGTTACATCTATGGAAGAACAGGGTTCACCCTCTCTAGACCACCCTCTTTGGGGACAAAAATGTGCTTAAGGCTCCTGCATTCAGCAAGGAATCTAAGACTATTTGTGTCTCCAGTCTGACTGCTAGACTGAACAATACTGGCAAAAGCAAGAACTGGCCTAAATGCATCTGTCCAAATCGGGGGATTTCAAATTTTGCTTTACAGACATCCTCTGTCCAAAGAGAAATCAAGAGTGTTGATGACCAGGATTTTTTCTTTTACATAGTGTGTAATTCTGAGGGGGCAAAAAACAAAAGGTTTTTAATCCTAAAACTTAATGTAAGTACATATATATTTTCAATGTGAATAGAACTTCTCATCAAAACTGGAAAGACAGTGTTTTTCACCCAGAAGAATAACTTGAGATATTCATTTAATTCAAGGACTTGAATCAAGTGAATGCTCCTTTCTGAAATTCCATGTGACTCTTTGTTCTCCAGCAGATATTTCCCCTCCTCTCCTGGTATCTCAGATAAAAGTTTTCAGGTACATTTTGTGAGTATTTTGAAATGGATTAATTGTCACTGATGAAAGCTTTTACAAAGCATGGATTGATTCTGCCTGTGGAAGAAGGACCCAGATCATTTTTTTTTTTTTAAATGTATTTATTTAATCCCAAATGTTTGGTGGGGTGACTAACCTGTTTCCCCAGCAAGTATTTTGATAGCTTGAAATTCATTTGCAATATTCAGAGTGACAACCTGCTTTCCTGAAGATGTGCATTGACGAGAAAAATGTTAACAAAAAGCAGTGTCTGAGAGTGAAAGCCAGGGGTATTCTATTTACCATCATAGCCCTCATCAGGCAAAGATGAGTTTCTTAAATCTTGATATCTGTTGGCTAAGATCCTAGCAAGACAATATACTTTAGTCAATGTGTAATGCATTTCTTTTTAAAAAAAAAATTGTAAGAGCCAAAAGATATGATATATCTTTTCATATATTTTTGAGGGTATATTGATATCAATATGATATATCAGAGGGTTATCAGAGGGTATATTGATATCCCTCTGTCATGGATAGTTCTTTATATGTGGTAACTAAAGGGCAGGGACTTACAGCTGATGCCCTGCAATTTTGATCTGTGAATTCATCTGAGACTTTGGAGGCATGTCTGCACTTCTTCATGTGCATGCATTGACCGTGTGCCTGTATGCACACCCAGCAACAGCACAGCAGCTGTGCACCACAGGACTAAATGATCAGACACTCACCTTAAAATCTATGCAATGATATGAGTACACGGTTTATACTGCCCAAGTAGATGCTGTTCTCCATGCCTTTCCTCTACATTGTATCACAGAAAACATTTAATCTGGATGATGAGGGAGTATACCAGGATGAGAATCTTGGTTTTAAGTAGACATCTTTTTCTTCTAATCCCATTCACAAATGTATTAAGGAAAGAGTTAACCTATACTGAAATTACTGCAAGACACAGGTATTTGTGAAATCTATCCCATGTTTAAGAAGCTAGAGTGTAATTAGGGCAGTTGTTTTTTAATTATCGCTGATGTCAGTCCTTGCAAGGCGCCCCCAGCCATATCCTGGTTAATGGTCATCACAATATTGCCGAGTCAGCACAACCAGCATGCTCCCCCTGACAAGCGTCTCCTGTTTTGCTGAGTTTAGCTCTTTCTACTAGGTGTGCTAAACCCCTCTCTGAAGCCAGAATAATTAAAAGGGAGAGTAATCTGAACAGTTCTGAATAGCCTGAATAGTTCTTGCAGAAACACACCTACCACATTTTTGGAGATGAAGTATTTGTTACCTCCTGTACGCTGGCTTGGTAGCAGTTTAATGAAAGGCTGCATATTTTTTTGTTAGCAGCTCAGCCACTTAATTCTTAAGTTCCTTCAGAGCTCTCAGATGTATGCCATCTGGTCATGGTGACTTGTTGCTCTTTAATTTGTGAATTTGTTCCAGCACTTCTAGTTTTGACACCTCAATCTCCGACAGAGTCTCATCTTTATTACTTGAAAAGGATAGCTCAGAGGGCTGTTTCTCTTGCATGCATATTCTTATAGCTTCAATTTCCTTAATACAATTTTAATTTAAATCAGAATTTTTAGTTTTTCCCAAATATGCCAGCTCTCCACCTCCTACACTTCCTACGCCAGTTTATTCTGCTATATTATTAAATGAAAACACTCTTGAAAACCATGTAGAACCTGTGCAAACAGGTAACCAACACCTTTTAATACCTTATAAAAGAGACTTAAAATGACTTCAGAGAAATATTTGGTTTATTACAACCACCAAAGGAATATTATTGGTTCTTTAAAAAATAGGTAGGTGGACTGCTTATTTAAACACAAGTAGAATGTCTCTTTATAGACCAATGTTATTTATTTATGCATCATAAATAATATCCATTATTTACACTCTATTTGCATTTCAAGTTTCAGAGTAGTTGAGTCCCTATT
>JAVCKT010006105.1:0-21207 GCA_032273925.1 Rhynchotus rufescens | reverse complement strand
AACACATCCCTGGTACGTTGATATCAGAATATCTGCCTGTTCTCTTTTAAACACGCACTCTAATTTTGCTTAAAAAGCGTCAGCTTTGCAGTCTTAACAAAACTACATTTCAGTTTAACTAGTTTGCTCAGTTTTAGCTTGGATTCATGGAGGAAAATACAGATTTTGGAGGAAGGTGAAATAAAAGACAGTTTTATAGTTTTGAGAATGCAGAATATTCATGCAGCTGCACATGTCTTTTATCAGAGGACATTTATTTATTGCCCCATGGGTTTACAGGCAGTATACAGAAAGCTGTTTTGTGCCTTTTTTCTTCCTTTTTTAGGGAATTAGGTGACAAATCTTCTCCTCCTACCTTAGCTCCTTCGGTAGCAGATCCTGCTGTAAAGGAGAGTGCTGAAGATGAGGAAGAGCAGGAGCCTGTGATCAGCTGCACGGCTGACCCATTGCAGCAGGTGGACGTGGCAGATCTGAGCCTAAAGGAGCCAGATGGTTGTGCAAGAGTGATGGGAAAAGAAGAACTCAGTGAGAACGGAGCTCCAGAAAGACCTGGAGCTGACAGTGCAGAGGTTCAGCAGGAAGCTGAGGACAGCAGGACCCCACAAGGTATTTTTTCAGACACACAGAACCACATTACAGCTCTTCTGTTTACTGAAGCTCGTGTCCATGATCCAGATTACTGTGTATTACAGGCAGCCCCTTGTAAGAGCAGAGGTTACTACTGTGGTCAGGAAACCTCTTCTTAAAACAATAAATATTGCGAAGTATTGCAAGGCATAAATATTTCCTGCGATACCAGATATTATATGGATTAATTTATTTAGACAGCCCCTCTTCTACATCATTTTAATCCCCAGAGGACATTTTTTATCATAATGGTAATTTTACAGTCCAGAGGGTTAACCTACTTGAGGTTTGATCACTGTAACTTTATGTGCAAAAAATCCGGGAATAAGACTGCCCCAAATGTGGAAGACATCAAAATTGGGTGAGAATGTGCAATTTTTGTCTCCTAATCTTATTCTATAAATCTTGGACATGGAGCTTAAAGAGGTATTTGACAACTTAGAGATAGAAATCAAAAATGAAACTCTCAAAGTAACCTTAAGTTTATGGTTCTTGAGAACACTTCCTTGTCCTTAGGGATACTTACTATACTTTTTTCTTCCTGCAGAGCAAATGGATGCATTATTTAGACAATGCTTTCTTCATGCTTTAAAGTGCAAAGTAAAGAAGTCAGATCTCCCTCTACTGACCAGCACATTCCTACGCAGCCATATGTTCTCCTGCTGGTATGTGGTAAGAAGATTATCTTTGTATAGTGTTTTTGTCTTTGAAAATGTGGAGTAAGCATGTGATACTTGGAATGAAGTTTTTGACTCAAAAGTTAAAAATCAGTTCTTATCTAAGGCTAAAAATCAGTTCTTATCTAAGGCTATCTAAGATTTTGCTCACTCTCAGTATTTGATGCAGGAACATCAGCACTAGTTTCATTTATCCTAGTGTACCTATCAGCTTTTTCAATTAAGTCTTTCTCTGTGATTCATGTTTCTGCTGTTCAGAAAAGTTTAGCATAAGTAGCAAGATATAAGAAGAAATGTAGGGCAACCACTAACTAAATAACTTTAAAAAAATCTATCCATAGCCCCGCTGGACAACAGCTGGACATAAAGAAATCAAGCTATAAGAAGGTGAGATTTCCCTCTCCTTTTATTTTCTCCTTTTTTCTTTTTCTTTTTTTTTTTTTTTTTTGCATTAATTGAAATAAAATATGGAAGGAGACTAAGAGCTTCAAGTGAAAGCTTACATGATGGAGGCATCAGCTATGGCTTAGCAAGTGCTGTTTACAGAAGCTGCTGGCAGGGAGGGAGAGCTGCCTTATTTATTTGTTTTCTAACTTAGCGGGCCTTTAAAAACACAAGAAATTGATTTTTTATGCCTAGTTCTCTCCACGTTTATGCCTGTTCCTTCATTCAGTTCTCCAAATTCCTGCAATGTATGCAGCATGAGAAGGTCTTGCAAGTGAAGGAGCTGAACAAAGGTGTGGAGAGCATTGTGGAAGTGGACTGGAAGCATCAAGAGTAAGTAGAAGATTATAATCTTTAAAAAGGTCATTAGCCATCAAAAGGAAGGAGAGGAATCAGGTATTTCTATAGCTCTAGTATCTGTACTGTACTTGAACTCCCTTGCTAAATAGCTCAGTGAAATGGAAATTAGAAATTTCATTCCTTTCACACCACCAAGTAATTATTGTTTCAGCATTAAGGCATTTACAGTACCTGAAGGATTTTCTTCGGCCTCTGCTGCCCAAGAGAGCAAGACTGAAGACAGAGGACAATCTTACCACGCTCCTGAAATCATACCGCTCTATGGGGTCTCGGCAAAAATGATCCCACTCTTCCAGGAATCTGGACACAGGTGAGCACTCGAAAAGCAAGATAAAACCATGGTGAGGTGAAGCAGAGGCCACCAGACCCATTGCCACCACTGCCACATTTGCAAGTTGGTTAGTCTGCAGGGGGAGAGCCCTGTGACCCCACCAGGAAGAGTAATAGCAATCAGGAAGGTTTTCAAGGGGGTACCTGGGTGATTAGAAGAACTCATTTGCCTCATTGAGCTGTTGCTACTCAGTGTGCTAGGGGTAATTGCTCTCTTCTCTCTACTTAGTGAGTCTAGCTAACATCTGTTTCTTAATGTAGTAATTAGGTTACTTTTCTCTTCTAGAAAAGGCAGCATCCTGTCAAGCAGTGAGGTGAGAAACATCATCATTAACTATGTGAAGGCTAATGAGCTGGTGGATGAAACAAACAAAAAGTAAGTAGATGTGACAGTTGTCCTACCTTGTTTCCACAGGAGATGTTAATGGTGGAGGAGAAAAATGAACTTGTTTGTGCCTAATGCACTGCTTTTCTGTTGTAGCTTTGTAAAGGTGAATGCCATTTTGTGTGACTGCCTGTTAGATAAATCAGAACAAGATGAAATCACAAACCTTAAATGGGATGACCTCCTGAGCAGGTGACTTTTCCAGTGTACTCTTTTAAGTTACATTGATTTATTGCATGTAATTCAAAGACCCATATTATCAGAACTGTGGAAGTTGTAACTTCCTACGGGTAAAATAAAAGTACCTTTACATTTATTGGTATTCAATCTGACTACTAAAGTTGTTATTCCTCTTTACCATTTAAAAAAGATTCAAAAAGGAGTGTAGCTTTTGCTAAATGTTAAACTGATGTTGCTTCATTGGCCTGAACAATGGTCTGAACAATATTTAACTCATTAAAGATGGTTTTCATCTACAAGAATGAAACTTTAAAATCTTACCAGTAATGATCTAAGCTAGACTTTTTCCAGTCAGTATATTAGTATTGTTTTTTAAATCAGTCCCTTTAAATAATGTCTAAGATACAGGCCTTGTGTAATATCATCATGCCTCTAGATTCTTACACCCCGTTAGTTTCTTGGCTTTCACATAAAAACCTGTAAGAGAAGTGAAAAGCAGGTAACATCCTATATAAACTTTCTTTCAGGTGTCTTGAACGACTGCAGCCCTTACACCAGGTGACATTTTTTGGACAAGAACCCATTGTGAGGAAAGGAAACATTGAGCCCATCAGCATAACCATAGCGCAGAGATCCTCAAATAAGAAGGTAAAGACAAAATTTAAATGGTAAGTTTTGAGCTTGCTTTTCTGAGTTGAGCAACATACCGCGGTGACATTGGTGCCAATTATTACAACCTGCAGGTGACAATTATCAAGAACCTTGAGCTCTATGGTCTAGACCCACAGTGTGTTGCCAGCATCCTGCAACAGAGGGTCCAGGCCAGTGCCACGATCACCCCAGTACCAGGAACAAAAGACAGAGTTCAGGTGCAGATCCAAGGCAATCAAATCCACCATCTGGCCAAGATGCTGCTAGGTAGGTTTCTTCTGGAACCAGCCCAGGACTGCTTATAGCAAGATACAAGGTTACTTCTTAAACTCTAAATATTTACCTGAAATGAACTCTTTTTATATTGCAGAAGAATACCAGCTACCTCGGAAATATATTCAAGGCCTTGAGAAGGCTCCAAAGCTTGGCCGGAAGAAGTAGGAGGAAAACCTAGTGTAAGAATTAATCAGATGTCATTATTTATAAAATGTTGTGCCTACAGATCAAGGATAATATGGTCCCATTTGTGCAAAGATGAGTCGTGGACTTTTTATAATGTCTGGAATTAATCTCATTAATAATATTGCTCTAGCTGCCCATTTTTCATAAAAATAAAAGACTGGGGAAAAAAAGTAGCATTATCTTTGTATTCACTTCTAGAATGGATTTCTGATTTAGGCTTAATACATGGAAGTACCACAGGAGGGCGCCAGATAAATAAGTTAGAAGAGATTCCTTTAATTACCGAGAGTTTTATTATCTTTATCTCTTACATTGTGCATATGAACAAATAATTTCAGACCCTTCAAAAAAGCCGCAAGTGAGACATTTTTTAAAAATGCCATAGAATTAATAGGGAGTATTAAAAATAAATTACAGCATTGCAACAATGCATTTCACTTTGCCATAGAAGCTTTGCTATTCCATTCTATACACATTATTTTACATGTTTTACAGGAAAAATAAATTCACACAAACTAGGCAACACACACCATACTAACCAAAGGCACTGCCAACAGCATTTTGCGCTTAAGGAAAGGGGGCAACACTCCTATCCGAGACTTGTGCCTTGGCACAGGCCACCTGACTGTTGAGATTTTGAGTTTCAAGATTACCTGTTCTTCAGATGCCCCAGATCTTGAAAAAACAAACCCAAAAGAAAGAGCCCTCCCCCTTGGCAGGAGGTTTTCAGCAGCATTCACGGTAATTGCATAAGAAGCCATGCCTTCTACAAACTGTCCAAGACATGCTGGGTTCTAGGGAGGGAAACACCAAAATTCTGGTAGAAAACAACAGCAAAAGAGAAACCCTTACAAGTTTTAGCCAGAAAGCTGAGTTTAAAAACAACCTTCTGGGTCTTGTTTCTCAGAACCAATGGCAGTTTTTGCAGTGTTCTTCCTCTTGAGTGAATACAAGTATTTATACAGTGCTTTCGAGACCCAAAGCGCTAGATGAATGTGATTTAAATTACTCCACAAGTGCACGGTGAAGTAATAAGTATTCTTCCCACTGGGCAAACACAGCCCCAGAGCATGACAGATGACTGCTCTTTTTGGGCTGCTGCCACCTTGCTGAAGGTCACCGGGGTGGAGACGACAGCCCGAGGGGAGGCCCAGGCCCTTCCACAGCCCTTCCTGCACTGCTGGCTAAAGCCTGAGCTCGAGCTCAGCTCGCAGCACGTGGCCTTTGTACAAACCGAGGGGCTCCAAGGGATGCAGTTGCTCTCTGAGGTTAATAAACAAAAATTACAAACAACTCAAGTATAAATCTGGAAAAAAAATCCCAAACAGTCACCTTGAAGGACAGAGGAGCCAGTTCCTTGTCCCCCCGTGGATAAGAGCAGCCTCGTCCAACAGTACTCGAGGTGCTGGGGTGTCAGGGAGTGACGAGGCCCGTAGACCTAAGCCCTGTTGCATCTTCCTCCTTAGCCCAAATGTAAAGTTTTTACACTTAAGTGTAAAAGAGAAAAGAAAGAGAAAAAAAAAAAAAGAAAAAAAGGCACTGAGGTAAATTTTAGACTCTTCCAAGTCGCCTGTCCTGCCCAGGAGCCTGTTCCCTCCTTTCCCGTTCCGCGCAGGTGAAGCCATGGCAGTCCCTAGGGCGAGTTCCAGGAGCGCGGGGCGCCCAGAACCGCTGCGCCAGCTCGGCCGAGCGCGGCTCATTCCCACGCTCCCTCCTGGACCCGTGTCCACAGCGGGAGGAGCTGCTGGTTTGCTCCCCTAGCTCCAAGCCCCGCACCTGGGCGGGCAGCAAGGGATCCAAGGGATCCAAGGGATGGAGCGGGATCCGCTCCGGGCAGCACCGGCAGAGCCAGGGGATGCTCCGAACGGGGATGGGGACAGCACCGCGAGGAGGAGAGGTACCAAGAGGAAACGCAGTCTAAGAGGACACCAGGAGGAGAGAGGCCAGCAGCTCCCAGCCTCGTCCCAGTGCTCCCCAGCCCGTGCACAGCACAGGAGCAACTGGACCTGTGAAAAGCCGGCGGGTTCCTGGTTCATCTTAGCTCTGCGTTGCTAAATGGCTGCTATCAAAGCATTTTACTACATTCCAACCATCATCTTCGACACTTTTCAAACAGAATTTTTTAAAACACTGGTCCCAATTCCTACAGAGTAGGAAACTGGTAAACATAGGCTTGCTAAGCTAAGCATTGGGAATATTTGCTTTAATTTGCCTTCAAAGCTGTTTTGCTTTTTTTTTTTTTTTTTTGAAATTAAAATGCTAATTAGAGCAAAAGATGACTTTTCTTTGCTAGATTTCAATAATACTCAGTCAAAGACCGTTGTGACGCCGCAGCCCCGTGGCATCGTGACCGTACGTGTCGCTCGGCCCTGCCCCGGCGCCGGCTGCAGCTGCAGCTCCCGCGTGGGTGGGAGCAGCCTCCTCCTGCCCCTCGCCCGCGGCTTCCTGCGCTCCGCTTGCGAAACGGGAGGCCACAGAGGCGCCTGCGGAGCCGGCACCGCCGCGGCAGACCTGCCCGACACCGGCAGCCAGGAGCTGTTCCTGTTGCGTTGGACATTCGGCATTTCCGTGACGTTTCTTCACCCTGTGGGTCAGGGCAAACCCCAGAGTTAACCAGCAGCTAACCGGTTAAGCAGTTAACTGGTTAAGTGTTGCTTTGCCAAGGGCCCCCTGGTTAAGACGAGCTCCTCGTTCTTTGCCGGGTCTGGTCCTGAGACAAGAGGTTGCAGAAGAGGAAAACGCAGTACGTTCACTGTAGGGTTCCTACGTGCCAGTCCGTAATGGGAGGATGAGGAGGGGCAGCGAGTGACCACGAGAAGGTGTCCTGAGAAGTGTCTTTTTGTTTTGAAAACAGTACCTAGCTTAGTCTGATTCTGCAGGCGCCTCCCGAGCAGTTATCCGGGCTTGCCGCCTGCTTCCTTCAAGGTCTGCTGCAGCCTCTGCTTGAACTTCTCGTACTTCCTTTGCACTTGCTGGATTTTGTCCTTTTCTTCTTTGTCCAGTATCATTAGGAAGTTCTGGAGCTCCGGGATGGAGAACGCGTCCCACTGCAGCAACAGCAAAAAGAGAGGCACTGGACTTTGTTACGGCTTGGTTAGCCCTGACTCCACGGAGAGGAACGTTCTCAGACATTTAAACACGTATCTGATGTGCAGGTAGCCTGGCTGAAGGTGCTGGGTTGGGGTAACAGGTCACAACGCACAGGACCACCATGGTGCGGAGCCCCTGAGCCCGCAGTCCTACCAGGAATCTATTCCCACTGCAAGAGGTAGCCCCATTCCCCAAAGCCATCGAAATATATATCAAATAATTGACCTAGCACTTCTGGCAAAGAGGTCCACTCGGATCCCGAGGATTCCCATGGGCTCCTGCACATCCCGGCCGTGCCATTCGTCACGACACGGAGCACGTCTGCAGCTAGGGGCTGGCCGAGAGTTTGTCACCTGGATGGCCCCAGCTTCTATTTAAATTAGCAGCTTAGTTAGAGCAGTGTTTAGCTAATCTAATTAGTGAGGATGAACTTTGGGTCTGTGGCTCGGTTCCGTAAATAGATTATGGTTTGGGCACCAAAACTGACTTCAGTGACTTCATAGCTCAGGTTTCATTCCTTACAAGTCATAATAATTTATGAGCAATAAGTGGCCCAAACATTTCTCACAAAGCTAAGTCCAAGCAGTTCATTCAGTAGATAAAAATAATAATTTTATTGAGAAGCTAGTATCAAACTCAGTATTTACGATGGTAAAAATCACCACTGGAGGGAGGGAACTGGCCCACGTGCCGCCCTGTCAGCTCCTGCTGCCCCTGCCGTAGACGTCACAGGTCCGAGCGACACTGCCACGTGTTGGGGTGAAGCTGCTAACGTTCATGTGAAAGCCAAAGGAAAGGGCCGCAGACTTACCTCAACTTCCCCAGTTTCGTTTTCCTTCAGCACAAAACTGAGGACATCTGTGTTGGGGCCAGCGAGCAGCCGGAGGTACAGGGGATACTCGGTCAGAGGGAGCTTCTGGAGCAGAACTGCAAGGGGGAGAAGACATCCCCAGCGAGGGGGCTGCAACCCCGTCTTGGAAACCCATAATTCCCCAATAACCTCCAGAAAACGGGGGAGCAGCACCACATTTTGTAGACACCAGGCCGTTTATCCATCCAAAACATAGACACCGCCTGTCTGATGCGGCACCATGAGCCCTAGGCCGGACACTTTGATACCAACGTTCCCCATGAGAAAATTTGCCAGCCTGATCCTCACTGAACAACACGCTTGAGGTTCACGTTAGCAAAACAGAGCCTGCTTTGAGGGGAAATACAGGCAGATGACTCGTAATTAACGCATTGGCTTGAAACGCTGGATATCTGGTGCTTTTCCCCGTCACAGACACCCTGCTCTAGCACGGGTAGCGCACCTAATTTTCTAATTCCAGCTTCACAGATGCACAACAGAAGTCTACGTCCACCCCCATTTGTCTGTAATGCTTTTTAGCCCGTGGCAGGAGAGGAGAGGACTTAAGGGGGCTCCATTAGGGAGTAATTAGCCCACTGTTTCTGCAACACAAAATAGAGAGCAGAACTCACTGGCTGAAGGAAAGCTGGTAGGTCCAAGGAAAACCATTCCACGTTCGCAGCGCTAAGGGCACCAACTCACCTTGCCCATCTTTCCGCATCTCCTTGAAAAGTGCAAACTTCTGGGGGTTATCCACCACCATGAACTTCTTGAGGAGCCCCTGGATGACCTCGCTCACCGTGGTGGTGCTGCTGATGTGCAGCTGCTTGATGGCATCCAGCGGCAAGTAGAAGGACGTCCTCTTGTCCGTCATGTCGGCCAGGTTCACCTCCCTGAGGGCATCGTAAATGGACTGCGGCCGGATCCCCGCCGGGACCGTCACGGGACGCCGCAGCTTCAGGTGCACCTTGATGAAGCCCGTGTAGGTTCCATCATCGTTCTAGAGCAAAGACAAGCAGAGTCACAAGCCAGGGCATTTCCAGGTTCATGGTCCCGTTTTCACCATCACGAGGGACCTTCTGGTCTCCTAACGTGATGCTTCAGCCCGCGGGATGACGGCAGCAGAACTTTCCACTGTGCTTAGTGCACTGCTAGGAGGCTGAGGGCTTCTTATTAATCATGTAAATGCAACCAGCAATTTAGGTTAGTCGCTGCTGAATTTTTCCTGCTTCTTTCTACTCCACAATGACTCATCTCTTCCTCGCATCTGCCCTATCTTGCCTTATTTAAAATCGATCTTGCTACAAGTTGGTTGAGTTGAAAAATGCTATAAGGTAATTGGGAGCTGCCCTTAAATGCAGATTGCAAAGCCCTGTGTGGGGCTTGATGCTGGCGCTCAGCTGGAGCTCCTCACTGTATTCCTGAAGTTTTTGAGTTCCTCCCACCTGCATGCAATGAACCAGTGCTCAAGGCAGCCTGCCTCACAGGAGACCCCTTTCCCTGCAAAACCAAGGGAAAACTCTGGCTTTTCACAGGCATTTCAAGGTGCAGAGCCCAGCGCAGCTGCCCAGCGAGGGCACATGAAGGGCGCCCAGGTCCCCACATGATGTTTTTGCTAAGCTTAAATAAAATAACCCAAGAACATGGGGTCCAAATCACCCCTAAGTTAGTGGGTCCTAAAAATCAAGGGCATGAGACATCCCAGCACAATTCACTGCACAGTGCTCAGAAAAATAATTGTTTTAAGTAACATTTGCTGCTTTAGCTAGACTCTGGCTTGATTTCAGATGATGTCAAGCAGCAGGAAGTTACGTAACTGCTGCTCTTGTAACTCCTAAAAATGATTTTGCTCTGAAAATAAAAAGCTTTTCCCTGGCTCTGCACAGCCTGGAGATGGGCAACTGAAGGAGGGCAGAGGCAGGGACCGGTTATTCCGAGTGCGTTAGACTGACACAGAACAAAGCCTGGGAAGGAGCTGGGCAGGACCGAGTGGCACAAGGCGCTCCGGCTGCTCCTGCCTCGGCTCGTTCACGGGCTGGATGGTTCCTGGCCCAGAGGAAGCAGCAGCAGGAACCTACCAGCTTCATGAGCAGGCAGTTGGTCACCTTGGCGTTGTACTTCTCGATCTTCTGCTTGATCTCCTGCGGCGTTGGAGGGGCCCGTTGTTCTTCTTCCAAGGTTTTCGCTACATTCTGGAACAAGAGACAGGCCTTGTTGGACAACAGGGCACCTCTCTGGCCCTCCTGGTGCCTCGGAAATCCAGGGACAGGGACCAGGTAGGGTTCAGAGGCAGCAGAGCTCCCACTCGCCACATGGGCAGCGATTACAGCAGCCCACGGACGCCCCAAAACACAACACCAGCACCCTGGATAACAGCACCCGCTCGCCTGCAGAATGAACCTGCCAAGGGGCTGCCGGCCTCTGATCTGCACCTCCTGGGCGCAAATCCACATCCATAAGAGGACTAAGGAAATCTACGTGCAGTGACGAAACAGCGGGAGCTAAATGAAGCCCAAAGCCCCGGGAGCCAGCACGGCCACGCAGCCGCAGCCGGGGCTCCCTGCGGGCAACGGCCTGGGCAAGGACGGGGCCCTGCAAGGACGGGGCCCTGCAAGGACGGGGCTGTTTGCTGCCCTGCTCCCCGCTGGCACCTCATTTTCCCCATTTTTGATGCACAGACAATAAGTAAAACACGAGCCCTGGGGAAACACCAGAGGAAAACGAGGCCAATGCCCCAGGCTCTCCCCAGAGCACGAGGCTCTGGACAACAGGTTGCTCCTTCCCCAACCCCGTTCAAGTGTTTTTGCAAGAGAAACGCTGCGTTACGAGCACCTGACAGCGACGGGGCTCAACAGCCATTTTATGCTCTCTGGGGGTCATTTTACAAGTCATCTTGCATCTGGTGGGGAATTAATTTGCTTTTATTAACTTGTTGGTGCTGGTGGCAGCTGGCTGAACCGTTTCCATCGCAGAAAACGCTTTACGGTGTGTGGGGAGCAAGCACCTGGGCCAGGAACTGAAGAAAACCTCTCGCTTTGCCCGCTCTGCGGCTCTGCTGCTTGCCTGCAGCTCGGCTCCTTCCTGCTCTCGCGCCGCCCCGGCCTGGGGGTTGCAGGTTTCTGGTGCAGAATGTGCAACAGGGCCGAGGGCAGAAAAACAGAAGCTCTAACCCCTGCGCGGTTGCCACATTTCCTGTTTTACAGGGACAGGATGAAACACGCCGAGAGCAAAACAGCGCGCGGGGCCTCCCTGCGTGCGCCCGCCCCGGGACCTGGCTCCCGTGCGGCGAACGCAACGGCCCTAAACGCGGCTTTGCAAGTTTGCAGGAAGGAGGGACGTGGTCCAGCCTGGGGGCAGCCTCGGCAACACCTCCCTGTCCTGGGGATGAAGTCCCACGCATTTCACTCGCGTCAGACAGTTCAAATCTGGTGCTGTGCTCGCTTTGGGGCTGGGAGGAAAGGGCAGAGCAGCCTCGAGAGAAGGGGAAGAGCATCGTGGCTGCGTTGCAAAGAGGCGGCAGGCAAGGGGAACCGGGCTCCGCGCCTTGATTTCCATGGAGATTTCACTTGGAAACAGCTTTTCCTGCCGCACCTCCGCTCAGAAGCACCTCACGGGAGGCGGGAGGGATGTTGCGCCATGGAGCATCCCTGGCCGGGAGCACCGGCCCCATCTCCACAGCCCAGGTGCTGCCGACCCTCTGCCCCAACCAGGCTGGGAGCAAAGGCAACTAGGAAGATTCCCATTCCCCTTGATCCAAACCCAAACAACACGGGACCCTCAATGCAGAGCAGCACGCAGGTCTGCTGCGTGCTCCCGGATCCCTTTGCTCTGCTTCCATGCGCACCAGGAGCTCCCATTAGCTGCCCACACTGCTCCCAAGGGCAAAGCAGGAGGGGAGTCTGGAAAAACACCCGCCAGGCTGCAAACCGGCTCCGGGGGATGAGCAGAGCCCCGTTATCCCCAGGCAGCGCTGGCCTCCGTAAACCTCCCCGTGTGCTGATGTGCCCTGGCGAAGAGCAGCCCGGGACCAGCAGCACCCTGTGCTGGGTCACGTTGCCCGACGCGCTGCGCGGTGCACAGTGATGCTCTTTGCACATCCCCACCAGGGTAATCCTGCGTATTTGCCATAAAACAGCACAGATGCTGCACAGAACAGCCGGCGCATCCTTAAGCCCGTGCTTCATTCAGTTAAAAATCAATGAGATGTTCCAGGCAAGTCCTCCCGCTCGCTCGGCATCGTCACCGGGAAGCGCCACCAGCTCCAACACAGCCCATGGGCTCCATGCGGGAGGAGGGGACCGGCCAGGACAGCACCCGGCCGCTCCTGGTCCCCCAAGGATGGAGACCCCATCCCAAGAACCCCTGGCAGCCACAGGGGCTCCTGCCTCAGAGACCCTAAGCAGGCAGGGGCTGCAGAGCAGGCGGCGCTCGCCGACCCGGTCCCCACGTGGACCCCGCGCATCCCCGGCACCTGGCACCATGGCAACGCCCATCGCCATGGCAAACACCTCCGCAGCACTTAGCGCCTCTCCGCTTTTTTTAGCCGGAGATGGGAGCTGCTGGGGATGCTGCAGGGCCCGGCGCGCTCCTCGCGCGCGTGCAACGGTGCCACGGGGCAAACCTCCACGTCCTCCGAACCGCCTCCTCCTGGGGCCGTCCCGGCACGGCCGGGAGACCCCCGGGGTGCTCCCTGGTGCCTGGGGCCACCGGGGCCTTTGCCACCGAGCACAGCACAGAGAAACATCCTCATGAGCCGCCCAGCCAGCCAAGCCCTGCTGTCCTCCGAGCCTTTTTGGGTGGGAAAAACTCCTTGCACTTTGCATGCTGGTCATGGGTGTGGTTGTTGGTGCATGTCCACAACGGACATCCCGAGCACCCCGTGCACGACCACGAGCAGGTTGTCCAGAGAGCGGCGGGGATGCCAAAGTGCTGCAGGCCTGCGGGAAGAGGTGGCTGCGGAAAAGGAGAGCAAAACGTGTGGTTTTCCTTGCCCCCCGAGAAGAGGCCCCGCGTCCTGTGCAGGTGGCCGCGGGCCGGCCTGGGGGCGCCCCATGCACGGAGCCCCGGGGATGCTCCAGGATGTTCGGGGTGGCCGGAGCGGGGGGGCGCGCGGCGCCTTGCACCATCTCCCGCAGCTCCCCCGCGCATGAATCATCCAGTGACATTTAAAGGCAGCAGGACGCGCTGGTTATTCATAGCGAGCGGGAGCTGGTGCCTGACAGGGAATACCCCACGTTAAACCCGAGCGAACATTTCTTGTACATATATGTACATATCCATGGTGGGTTTTGGAGGTTCTGCCCAGCCCTGCAGCCCCGTTTCGGCAGCCTCTCTCCCCAGTGCAAGCCCCAGTGCCCAACGGGGCCAACTCGGGTGCTCTCGGGCCGCGGCGCCCGACCAGGCTGCTGCTCGTGGTGCCTCTCCCCTCCGCTTCCGCAATAGCTCCTGCTCCCCTCCTGCCCCTGCTCCCAGCACTGGCCAGTCCGGGGAGGCTGTTCCAGAGCAACCCTTAGCAGCACCACACAGGGACACCGGGAATGCCATGCAGGGACACTGGGAATGCCACGCAGGGACACCCGGCATTGCCCGTCCCGCGGCACCGGCGGCTCCGCGATGGGCGCCCGCCCCGGCGCCGCATCCGCCACCATGTTAAGGTGCCGCACGCGGCCTTCGCCCCGGGCTTCCCCATCACGAGCAGCACCGTCTGCAGCCCCCAACTCCCCCAGCCCATGTTGGGGGACAACCGCCCCCTAAAATCCTGGGGGAATAAACCATGGAGCGACTCCGGGTGCTCCTTGGGGCACGGGGGACAACCTGGTTCTCGCAGGGTGCAGGGCTGGGGATACCCGCAGCGGGGAGGCAGCTTGTGCTGCGCCCTGCGTGCTGCAAAGGCAGCACCTGCGGGTGCCCGTGCCCCAGCACGGCCGTCCCCAGGGTCCCCCGGTGTCCCCAAGGTCCCCGCGCCGCGGAGCCGTTACCTTGGCGGGGCTTTTGCCGGGCGCGCTGCGGAAGAAGGAGGTTTTGGCGGTGAAGAAGCAATCCTCGAGGTCTTCATCCAGGCTGCAGTAGCCGCTGCTCATGCTGCTGCCGATGGTCATGGGAGGCGCGGGGGCCGCGGGCGGGCGGGCGGGCGCCGGCGCTGCCGCCTCCTCTCACATCCTCCGCTCCGCGGCGCTGGCTGCGCCTGTGCGTCCCGGCGCGCCGAGCCGGGTAACCCTTCCCTGCCTGCACGGCACGGAGCGGGAGCCTTCCCTGCCTGCACGGCACGGAGCGGGAGCCTTCCCTGCCTGCACGGCACAGAGCGCCCCGCGGGAGCCGCGCTCGGGGCCTCCGCCTGCCCTCGCCACGCTTCCTCCCGCTCCCGGCAGCCTCCGGAGCCGCTCGGGCGCGGAGCTCCGGGCACCCACGCGGCTCCCACCGCAGGCTGCCCATCCTGGCGCAGGAGCTCCGCGCATCCCGGCCCCGCTCCGCTGCATCCCGGCCCCGCTCCGCCGCATCCCTGTGCGCTGCAGGACGCAAGTGCAGCCAGGGCGCGCGGCCGGCGCGAAACCTGCTGCTTGGCTCCACAAACCCCTCAGCACTGCAGGAACCCCGGGAGCGGGAAATGCCCAGGGCCACCCTTCACTGCAGGATGGATTTGCCCCCACACACCAAATAAACTCAATTTTAGACAGCTCCTTGTCTATATCCTGTGATCTATGGAGACACTTCCCAGCCAGGGCTGCGTTTTCCCTCTCCGTTTCCTTCCCTCCATTTCACAGGATCTCTTGCCAATGGGCCCCAACCCAACGTCCGCATGAGGTGCAGGGAAGCCAAAACAGGCCCCGATTTGCAGCCCTATTTGCCCTGCTTTGCAGCACACACTCATTTCCCAAAACTCATTACAGCCACCAGGATTGTTTTAGCCCTGGGTAATTTTTCAATTTTTCAATTCAATTTTTCAGCATTCACAACATGTTGCTCAACTGCCACCAACGCTGCAGCGAGACCTGTTGGAATCACGTAGGAGAGGAAGAGCAAACAGAGCTGGAAAACTTCATGCCACTAAATAAACCCAAGCAGTACCCATGGTCCAAACGCTTCCAAAGATCTCAAGACCCATGGTCCAAACACTTCCAAAGATCCCAGTACCCATGGTCCAAACACTTCCAAAGATCCCAAGACCCATGGTCCAAACGCTTCCAAAGATCCATGCAGTGAAGCATCATAGAAAAAGCATCAAGAAGGTTCACAGAGGTGATGGAGAGCCACAAAACCTGCACTCTGCTCCTTGCAAAGCATCCATCCCCGGCTCCATCCCTGGCATGACGGCACCGTCACATCCAGCATCTTCCTCACAAAGCCGAGCGGCTGGGGCTCCTTGCCCCAAATCCACCCGATAACCCCGAGCCAAAAGCGGAGCCCAAACCTTGCCCAGGGAGACTAATCTGGCACCCAGATGTAAAACACTCTTAAGTACTTTGCTGGATCAAAGCCCAAAATATTAATGCCTAGTGTTACATGGTAACAGCACTTAAGTGTGTGATACTAAATTAGCTGTTTCTCTGATGTCTCTAGTTTGTTTACATTTGATAACGCTATTTATTGACTTCCAGCTATTAATTTAAGTTCCTGCATTTCCTTTGCTCCCCGGCGCGGTCCGGCACCCTGCATGTCTCACCCTGCAGCACCGATACCTTTTCCCTTCATCTTTCCTTTCCACGGGGCCCAAACTGCTCGGCCAACAGAGGAAAAACCACCAGAACGCGGCTCTGCTCAGGTTCAGATCGAGTGAATTGGAATATCCAGCCTTTCCTCCCAGATCCAGGTGACTTTTCCCAACCCAAGCAATGAAGCCTTTCCAGTTTTGCTGAGGAGAAGCCCAAGGACGTTTGAAGGAGCTGCAGACAAATGCACACGTGGCTTCATTCGCGCCGTGGCGGAGGTAATTTAGTGCATAACCTATAAGAAAGCAAATCCTGAGCAGCTCCTGGGTCTGAGCACTGCAGCGCACACCCGGGGCCACCACTGCCGATGCCACCGTGCTCTTGTCCAAAACCTTTCCCAGTCCCGGCCAATTCCAGCACCAAGTGCCCAGTCTGGCTGACACTGCGGAGGGACCAGTCCTGTCTCCATGGTGTCTTAAGGGAACAACCTTACAGGGGAACAAAACTGCTGGAGAAACCCCCGCCGCATCCCTAGCATCAATGCAGCAAAAGAGCAGCATTCAGGCTACACCCCAAACCCTGTTTATTTGGGTAAACGCATTTTCCGCGCGGATCAGACCACGAACCTGCCCGGGGACTTTTTGCTGCTGACGTGGGCAGGAGGAGCCGCTCGGTGGCCCTGTTCCGGCGGCCGCCCTGCTCCCCCCAGTGCCGCCCCGTGGGAAAACAGCCGCTTTTGACAAGCGGGGAGCGATTTCGGGGCCACGCGGCAGCAAAGGCAGCGGCGCCGTGCCGGGTGCCGTGCCGGGTGCCGTGCTGGGCGCCGTGCCGGGCGCCGTGCCGGGCTCTATGCCGGGCGCCGCGCCGGGATGCCGCGCGCGAGGGCCCTACCTGGCCGAGGCGGCGCGCGAGGCTGCTGTCGGGTGAGAGCGGGCTGGGCGGCTGTCCCGGGCGGCGGCAGTGCAGCTGCACGAGGCTCCGGCATCCCGCGTGGCACGTGTAGCCGCAGTCTGCGGGGAGACACAGCGTGAGCGCCGGGGCCGCGGCGCCCGGCGCGCCTTGTCCCGGCACGGGGAAGCCGCTGCGTTTTGCATGCGGACGCACAGAATAATGCAAGCGTTCAACGGGCAGCAAGGCGTTAAGGGAGCAGGTCACAGAGGCGAGCGCAGGTTGCTGGGAGAGATTGATGGACCCACTCCCAGATCCTGGCAAAATGAAAGGAAAACCAGGAAAGAGCAGGGCCCGAGCACCAGCCCAGCCACCTCCGAGTGCAGCCGCGTCCCGACCGGCACCGGGATTTGCACAATTCCCCTCACTGCTCCGCTTAGTGCTGGCTGCTCCTGGCTCCGCGATCCCGCTTTTCCAGAGCCTCTTGGCTGCTACAACCACCCCCTCCTGCTTTCGTGCCCCGATGATGCTTTTAATCTTTAACCACCAGAGAAATAGAGTGTGATTTACTTTGAAACTACACCAAATTCCAGAGCAGTCATTGAACCAGGGGAAAAAAAAATCCTAAAAGCAAAGCAAGATTCGCTGCAGCCAGGGCCAGGATTGGGACTTGTCCTGAGCCTCCAGCTGGGCTCCCGGCCCCAAAACTGCTGGAGCAAAAGCAAATCCTGGGATGTGGCTGCAGAAGCAGCGTGGCCAGAGCATCACGCAGCCCACGACAGGCAGCGGTGCCGGATCCAGCCCATTAGGGCCAGGCATTTCATGCTGGGATTAACGCATGACACCTCCTTAGTCACCGGCACCTATTAGCGGAGCTAATCGCCCGGTATCTGGTCGGGGACACTAATTTTAGAAGCCGAGCGCGGCAGCAGGATGCGGCCACGCGACGGGCTCGCCCGGGGCCACCGCAGCAGGATGCCGCCACGAGCGCTGGAAATGGCATTTCTTAAACTCCATTAATTAAACAAACCCCAATATCCCAAGGCACCAACATTCTCCCGAGGGGTCTAAAGCCCTTGGGGCTCCTCCAGCGGGACTCCCGGCTCCGCTGGGCTCAGCAATTTTGGCTCTTTAGAGCAAAATGCTCTAACGTGGCTCTGCGGCTTGTCCAGGTTTTGGAGCACGCGTGAAATCCAAGGGCTCCTCTCAATTCCTTCCAAGCTAAACTGACATTCCCACAGGAAGCCTCCTGCCGCAAGGCCCCTTCTCCATGGCAGGAACCGAGACCGGCCAGCAAGTAGCACCCCGGGGCCCAAATCCCGGACACATCCCGGCGCGGAGCCCCGCGGAGCAGAACGCCCGGAGCAGCCGCACTCGAGCACCCACCTGCGCCGCCCGGCCGCGCTTTAGCCCTGCGGAAATGCCCGAAGATTTTACGGAGCCTCCTGGCCACCAGCCCCAGGCAAGCGGCCGCCTCGGCGCCGCCGTCGCTCATGGTGCCCGCGCCGCTGGCGTTCCCGCCGGAGCCCTTTCCCCCGCCGGGATAACGCCCCGACGCAGCCCGCTCACAGCCCGCTGCGGCTCCGGAGAGCTTGGAGGGGGTTTCTTTTGGAATGACAAGGCAAGAGCTTGGGGTTGTGCATCCCTGCGCCTGCTCCGGCGGCCCTGGGAAACTTTCTATTTCTGGGGCTTTTTGCTTGATAAGATAAAGCAGCGACAGAAGCGATTAGAGGGGGCGAGTGCGCGGGAGCGCCGCGCGCCGGGGGGCTCGTGGCGAGACCCTCTTCACTGGTCTCCGCTTTCCCCTGTGCCCTTCCAAAGCTTAAGAAGTCTGCAAAGTTTAATCACATGCTAAATATAAGGAATATTCCACGATTCATTAGATTATCCAGCACTTCAAAGAGTTTTCCAGGTTGCAAGACTGATGCTATTGGTCTTCCGTGAGACACAAAAATCACCCAAATAGTAAGCCTGAAATCTGTGATATTATAGTGTTATAACCCCTAAACTACCCCAAAGCTGCCCCAAGCCCCCTCTGCTTGCACGTCTTCACACACTCTTCATAGGCTTCCCAGTGTCCTGCACGAGACCCGTGGCCTTTTTGCATGGGGAACAACAGGATAAAAGTCACCTCGCTCGCCTACCACCCCAGCCAGCGCCGCAGGGAGCCAGCTCAGCCGCTCCGGAGCGGGAATCATCCCTTGGCCCTGCTGCCCCAAGCCCTGGCAGCACCCAGCACTTCACACCTGCACCGACGGACTCGCTTGGAGCAGGGAAGAGGAGGTGGGAGGAAGGAGAAGCCCCAGACTAACCTGTGCGGTGCAACCCAGAGCATCTCTCCACGAATCCTGCCCGGGCCCTGCTGCTAAAAGCGGCGCGAAACGCGGCGCCGAGGAGCCGGGAGCTGCTCCGGGCGCATCCGAGCACGGTCACGGCCGGGGCAGCTCCGGCCGCGGGATGCGCTCGGCGCCTGCGCGGCATCCGGCAGCGCCCGGGAAGCTGCCCTGGCTCGTCCCGCGCCCGGCACGGCGGATCCGGCGCCCTCAGCTCTGCTGAGCCGAGTGGAGACGCCCGCGAGTGGCAGGAGGTGACAGGGACAGCGGAAACGCTGGGTGTCCCGCAGCGGGCACCCGCGGCACGCGCCCGGCCTCCCCAGCGCCCCTGCGCCCGCCGGGGATCCTTATCTGGGCAAGCATCGACCCGAGAACCAGTCGCGCTAGAAGCGCAGCGAGCTCCGGGGAGAAGCGGCGCGCGCTCAGCCGGCTCCTCCCTAGGGAAGGGGATCCCCACCGGGCCAGGGATTCGAGCGCGGGCTGAGTTCAGGTCGTGCTTTGCTGAACCATGTCCACAACACGAGGTTTAGGGACCGGCCACCGAGGCCACCGTGAGACCTCCCTGCAGAGCAGCTCCTGCCACTGCAGAGGAGGCGGCTCCGGGCTCCAGCTCCGAGCAGGACGGAGTGTCACGGGACGGACGGAAACGGGAGCGGCGAGCGCAGGCGAGGCTCTTCAATACGTTTTTGTGCCTTGCACCACGAGGTGCCCAGCACGAGCGTGAGTCACCGGAATGGCACCCTCAGGCAAAGCCCGCCCTGACTTCCACGTTCCTGGAAGCGCCGTCGCCTCCGGAGCCACCTTCTCGCTGCAGAAGGGGCCACGAGGCTGCTCCGGAGTTATTCCTGGAAGGATCACCTCATCCCATGGGAAAAGGGGGAATCCGGTGGCAGGGATTCCTGTACACTTCTGCTTCCCACCAAAGCCGTGGGGCCAAAACCCACTCCGGGCTCAGCAGCGGCTCCAGCCCCTTCCTCTTTCCTGGTGTCCGTGGCACCGCACAGGGAAGTCAGCGACCGCCCCCATCCCGACGGCACCAGCCCCGGCCAGACCCTGTGCAAATATGAACGGGCAGACGGGCACAAGTGAAACCGAAGCAAGCGCCGCTCTCAGCAAAACTCCGTGGCCGTGCGGGGAATTTGGGGGAATTTTGGAGGCAGAACTGTTCCCTGAGCCTAAATAATTCTCCTTGGAAAGTAAAAGCGTAATAGAGGATTTTTTTTTTTGCTAGTTATACTGAAAGAAAACTTTAAGAAGTTCTGCCAGGGGAGAAGTCCCACTGAGCAGCTACTCCTAGCAGCACCACAGACCTCGATGCATCGGTGTTTTAGATGGGAATTTGCAAAGCGAGTGCTGGGGCTGGAACCCAAGCGCCGTTTGCAGCGTCGGGAGCTGCCGGTCCCCACGTGCTCCCAGCTCACGTTGCGCCGCCGGCCGGGTGACACTTAATTAACAGCGGCCAGGGCTAAAGCTTTAATGCGACACAGCGCGGCCATCTGGCGCTGCCCCCCGACCATTCGGGGCTCTTGTCCCGGGCGAGCTCCCCTGCTTGCTGCAGCTGCCGGCCGGGACGAGGCCGAGGACAGACAGGTTCATTAGTGAGATTAATTGCCCTAGAAAACTGGGAGCCCTTCCCGAGTGAGGGGAACATCAATCACCTGTGCAGAGCGTGGATGAAGCGTGCGAGCAACACGAGCGAAACCGCTGCCCTGGTGCGGCCGGGCAGGGACAGCAGGGTGTGGGGGGGCAAAAAAGGGGTGGCCAAAGTGCGGGACAGCCAGGTAGGGAGCAGGCAGGGTGTGGGACAGGGTGCCAAGGGCCAGGCAGGGTGCAGGACAGCAGTGCTGGGAGGACACAACATGCCAAGCAGAAAAAGGGGCAGGAGGGCAGTGCTGGGCGAGGTGCAGGCAGCAGGAACAGGAGCAGAGGAAGGTCCAGGACGAAGGCGGGGTGCAGGACCCGCTGCAGGACACACCGGGTGTGAGGGGCGGACATAGCACAGGATGGTGGCACCGGGCAAGACACAGGGTGCGGGACAGCGGTGTGATGGGGACAAGTACCAACCCGAGTGCAGGGGAAGGTGCGGGGTGCAGGTAGGTGCGGGACAGCGGTGCGAGGGGACACGGGCACCGAGCAGGGCACAGGGGAAGGTGCGGGGTGCAGGTAGGTGCAGGACAGCGGTGCGGGGGGACACAGGTACCGAGCAGGGTGCAGGGGAAGGTGCGGGGTGCAGGTAGGTGCGGGACAGCGGTGCGAGGGGACACGGGCACCGAGCAGGGCGCAG
>JAVCKT010006104.1:0-10290 GCA_032273925.1 Rhynchotus rufescens | reverse complement strand
CCTCTAGCATGAAGAGCAAAGAAAAAGACTCTCAGAAGCTCACTATATTATTTAGAATAAAAATTGGATCCAGTTCTAGAAGCATTAGATTAACTATTAACACATCAAAACCACTAATGACTCTTCCTACTTACACACAAACACATACCTATATATTTATACAGTACCTTCAGTGAATCAAATGGGATCGGTACTGCATGACTACTTATTCAGCAGAAGTAAAATAGAAGATGTCCTTTGTTCTGATCAAATTCCAGGATGGAAGAAATAGATAAGAAAGCAAAAGCTGCTTGTTCAAACATGACACAAAAGGCCAATGCCAGAGAGGAGAAGCCATTTCAAGTGCAACACCATAATGCCTGGGTCATCCTGCTACCCAAATTAGAGTTCTAGTTTTCCAAAGGGTTTTGGAGCAGTGTAGAAACTCCAGTGATCACTTAAGGGAAATGCCACAATTTTTAAAAAAGGGCTCTTGTCCCAAAACCAAAATTGCTTGGTGGTCAACTAAAAGATTTCTTTTGTATTTTGTTGTTGCTGTTACTGCAGCTGCAATTAAATTGAAAGGTTTCTATTAGGATGTTGACATTTGTTGGTTTTTTTACTGATTAAATAAATAGTTATTTTCTGTCACAACCACCTTGCACCAAAATCCTCGTTTTCCCGTGGAAAATATTGGTTTCCATGAACATTTCCCCCCATTCTGGGGGAAAAACATTCTGTTGAAAAACAGTGACCATTCCTTACAATCATAGTCGAAAATCCGAAGATATCCAGGAGTATTGTAAGCCCTTGCATTTAAAAATACATTTACTATCAGCTCTTTAATTCTGAGTATTTCATTTCTGGAGATATTTGTGTCTGTGAAGAGATGACACTTTGACTGGAGAAAGAATGCCAGAATGCCTCTTCCCTCCACTCAAAATGGTGGGAGGGGAAAAGACCAATTTTCTCCCCAGGTCCAGGCTCTCTTAACACCTCACCCCCAGTTTACCCTCCTGTCATTTCCTTTGCCCTCTTCCCAATGTATCACGTTTCCATTTCAGAATCTGTAGATCCACAATTGTTTAAAAAGCAGCTCAAACTCCCCATGTATAAACATCGCTTCCTCTGTCTCCTGAATTTATTTTAATAGCTGATATTTGAGCCCAGGGGATTGTTTTAACTAACACTGTATAGTCAGAAGGAATCACTTTCCTCCAGGCTACCTCTAGGTCAATAGCATAAGGCAAGACCCCCTCACATTTCATTACCCAGGGATCAGATCCCCTTTCCCAATCCATCACTCTAAAGCAAGTTCCTCCTATTCCTCTCAGATTTGCCTCTATGATTCATGCGGTGCCAAATCAACAGTATATTTGCTTTTTTCTCAGTTCATTGTTTTTATTTGCTTACATGTTCCCTGTCGCAGTTCAACTCATAAATCAAAGCTGGTTTATTTTTTACAAACTCGTTGAAAGTTTGAGCCAGTTTCCACTGTTATGAAAGACTCCCAATACTACACGTCCTTTAACAGGTGGAAAATGTCTTAAGAGGCTGTTTGGATGGGAACGATTTTCTAACTTAAAGACAAAGTAGTATTTATTTATGACTTAATCTAATTCCAAAACAAAGTAACAGTTCCCTGCACTGAATTATCTCCTTATGATGCTATCCCACTAACATATGGTTTTATTATTTAAATTGAAAATGTAATATTGAAACCATTTCTAGCTATTAAACTTGTGTAACTGATCCTGCAATACTTTATTTTTAACAGACCATTTTCCCCTAAGAGGACAACTAAATGCCTGTCCTAGCTAAATTTGGCATTATGAAAGCAAACAAACAAACAAAAACCAAATAGTGCCTTGCTAGCCCTTTTACGTAACCTTTACTTTTTGGTTTCAGAGTGAAGAGCTGGATTATCAATGGAACAAAAATATTTCTGGTGACCTAGATTTAGAGAAAAAAAAAAAAACTTACAAAAAGGAACTCCCAAAGATGAGGTTTAAGTGCACTGAAAAGGCAAAATTTTGGCTCTGCAGGTCCTGCCCGAGCAGCTCCTGCTGGGAACAAGGTTGACCTGTCTCACCTGCCCAGGTACAGAAGCACAGCAGAGAGGTATCTGCCTTTGCAGTCGTATTTGGCTTCTCTTCCTCTTTGCTAAACTGTCTATTGAAGGCTGAGCTGCTTCACCCCAGGATGCAGCAACTCTTGCCATGTAGCACTGAGCGCTGCCTGCAGCCACCTCTCCTGCCATGAGGCTGGTGGCACTTCCACAGACAGGGCTCCTCATCCCCATGGCTGGGCAGGATGGTTCCCTTCCCTTTCCAGCTCCTGCCTGCAGTGGGATGCAGGCCCTGAGACCATATGGTGCCTCCTCCTCTGGCCGGCTGACTTCAGCTTTCAGCTGTCAGCCAGAGTGCTTCAAACTCGTGTGTTTCTCTCACATTTCTTCCTTGCATGAATGACATGAGCCACAAGGAAAGCATCTGCTTCTGGGCTGGGACGCTGAGGATGCTCATTGGCAACCAGGCACTGCAAGTCCACTCATTATGAAATGGAGAGAGGTTGTGGCCCTGTGCAGCTCTCTTGCCTGCAGTGAAATGATCTACCTCTGCCCACCCATCATCAAAGATGCAGCCCAGAGCTTTGTCCCCATGAGGAGAGCAGGTGTTAATAGAGAGCAGGCCCATCCCACACAGATAGGACAGGGTTCTTCTCTGCTGCCAGGCCACCATCAATACAGAGAGCCCAGAAGCCAGGAGCTTCTGATCCCACCGAGCTCCAGATACAGCCTTGCTGCTGAATGGAAATGAGTAATGTTGCAAGAACACGTTAAACTTGCTGAAAAATGGTTTTCCCTGAACACACCGTGTTTAATATGCTGAAAATACTTCCTCCTGTGAGTTCGGATGAACGCTGAACTCTGGCAATTTTGTGTACCATCAAAGTTTAAAAAAACATTTAGAATAACTGAAATATTCCATCTCTATAATGTTTCATTACGATTTGGACATGTAAGGATTTTCCAATATTTTTACTACAAGGAGAGTGTGTTTCTATATGACATGTTTTTTTAGATGGGAAAGCCATAACTCTTACTGAAAAATGCCAAAAATTTCTGTTTCGGCAATTTTGAACTTTTCTACCTTGCTTTTTCTTAAGATGAAAAATTTACTGAAACTGACCCTTTCTTGTAAGACATTTCAGATTTGACACATCAGCATTTTCCAACCACAACACATTTACTTTGAAAAAAACTCAACTAACTTGGACCGTCGCAATGAACTTGTGCTCTTTACTTGTTCACTTCCAACTCTGAGATCACTAGGGATTGAACCAATATTAGGATTTCACAGGCCAGGAAACGCTTTGTCCTGCACACAAGTTGCCGTCCTGTAGAAAACCCTCTTCCAGTCTTTTATTTTATGGAATCAGCAAACTAGCCCTGTCCTTTAAGTCTTAACAAAACCAGCCCCATTGTTCAGGCCTTAAACTAGCCCTATCCTTTAAGTCTTAACAAAACTAGCCCCATCGTTCAGGCCTTAACAAGGCTGCAAAGCTGTTAGAAATATTTTCTTCCTCTTAACTGATCAAATTTGTGATGAAAGTCAGTTCAGATCATACAACTGCAAAGTCGCAACTTCAACCATTACTACTCAATAAAAATGACCACAAACCCAATGGAAAATTAAGAAAACTGATTAAAAGCCTCCAGCAATATCTTTCCAAAAAATCAAAACAAATTTCATTTTCAGTTTTCATACGCTCAGTCCTAACTTACTAAATGTCATGAACTAATGCCTGCTAAGGACATGCAGAAGAAGCAGAAGGTAGAAGTGAGACTGGACTCACTGAGCTGAAGGCAAGAAGATTTAGCGAGACCGAACCGCTGGACTCTCATTCACTCTCATGAGCAAGAGGATTCGCATCTCCTGAAACAAGACCAGCTTGTCCCACCTTACCCAGATTGTCCAACCAGATGGTTCCTAATGTCTTAAAATGTATTATTTGCTCCTAATTTCTGTTAGCCAGAGAAAGAAACTAACTCTCCCCACAAACCCTAATTAGACTAGCTAGAATGGCTGGAAAAAATAGTCACATTCTCAAGCACACAAGCCTTTTCTACGTAGGTTTGCACGCCCAAGGGCCGTTCCAGCTCTACAAGCTGACCTAGCAAACTAGATCACCTTTACCTACAAAGCTTGTCTGCCTTATGTCCATGGACAAACCAGGCTACCACAGCCCTGCTCTTTTAACCACGTATTTGGACATTCTTGGCATATCAAGACTAAAATCTCATTTACTACCTTTGGAAGCAACAACATATCAGAGGCAATTAAAAACAACGCAAAAAAAAAAAAAAAAAAAAAAAAAAAAAAGCAAGCACTTTCCTTTTATTTGTTCCTTTCAAATCCTCCCCCACTGAAACTAAAATTACATAAATCCAATTAGAGGGGGAGCTGAGAAGGCTTGGATCTCTATACACGCATCTAAATGACTGGATTATTTGCTGCAGTCCAAAGACACGCTGCGGGACGCCACTTGCGGACATGTATCGAAGTCTGAGAATTCCTATTTGCTGCCTTGAAAGCGAGAGGCTTGCTGCAACGCACGCAGACCCATTACTATTAATTTCCTCCAGCTTCTGAGCAATTTCTGAATTGTTCGTCAATTTTTTAAAGTGATTTACGGGTTATAGGGAGGGAAAGAAGCAGGGGTTTTGTAAATAGTCACTCCCTCCCATTCCATTTCAGTGCATTAATTGCTCATTGTCTGTAATTGGAAACATAAAGTGCATTCCTACTTGGATTGCATGCAGACAGCTGCCCTGATGTGACTCTTAATAAATAATAAACCTCCAGTGTGGTATTAGGGACTTTCTTGTTTTAATAAAGCTTAAATATGTAGACCTTGAAATACCTAGAAGCATATCTGATGTGTACCTTTGCATGAAGAAAGATTAGTTAAGTTTCCAGCTTGAAAATGTTCTTCTTTTCTAGAAATGTTCATTTGAAGGAGATGGTCAGAGTTCACCTAGGTAACCCTAAGATCCCAACCTTTCAGTTTAAAGTAGAAGTTTTGGACAGTGTCTTGGCCACTGCATCTCAAGGCAGACCCCAAAACTACCTCAGAAACTCAAAGTAAGAAGGAGGAACAGCAGAGAAACATAAATGGCTTTTTCTTAACTACAGTGTTTCCCACTCTACGCGGCTTATCTTTGTTTCTAATCCTGTATAAATGCAAAAAGGTCTAATGCAACCACATGATTTTATTAGCTTGACAGCCAATATCCCAGGCTATAACTTGCCTTTAGGAAATGTGGCTGAAAAACCCAGGAACAGCGCATTAGCTTCCCCTTGGCTCTGAGCAAGCACAGAAGGGCTGGTTCCCACGGAATGAATGAACCAGCACCAATTCCTCTCTTTCCACCTACCTGCAACTTCACTGAAGGTCCCATTCAACTGCGGATCCAACTTTGGATTTTACAGCTGGAACAATTTGCAAAGTCTGTGGGTAAAAGAAAACTCTCCAGTATTTTTAGAGGAAATCAGACAAAAAGCAGGTTTGAGAGAGGCAGGTAAAGAGATGGCTTCAGGAAGAACATTGGTGATGGAGAAACTGAAATGATGCTGGTTTAAACATTGCCATTGCTAACTAGTCCTAAAGAAGGAAGAGCTCAGGCAGCACCTTGCTCCTAGCTGGCAAGGAGGGAGGGTTGGATGAGCCAAATTCCTCCAGTACCTTCATCTCCCTGAGTTCTGCCCCTATTACTAGAATAGAGGTCACACACTAAAGGCTGACTCAAAAAAGGTCTTTTTTTGTTGTCAGTATTGAAGGCATGACTGATACTTCTGCCATATGCAAGAACATGGGTCCATCTAGGTGCTGTACAGAGACAGCTTCAATACAAGATTGTTTGGAAATACAGGTGTGAAAGGTCCACAAAAAAGTGTGAAAGGTGGTTTTTTTAAACAAGAAAATATTCAGCTCTGTGCATAACCTGCCCTTACTGTTATTTTAGACTTAGACAGACATAGAGACTTCTTTCTTTTTTTTTTTTTTCAGTTTCCATTTGCTGAATAGTAAACAAAAACTGGCATGCTGTGAGAAAAGCGATTGCCTCAATAGAAAAGTGCCCATTTATGTCATCCCACAATTATTCCAAGCACTATAGTTGAGGTTAGTCCCTCCAAGGCATGTACAAATTGCAAATACACACAAATAATAATGCTCGTACTTTTGGAAAATGTGAAACCCTTTGTTTTGGAAAGGTTGTTCCTATTATTTGTGGCTTGCAACTGTCATCATTATTCAAGCCTTGTCTTCTTTCATGATTGTTCTGCAGCTACTGGGTGCTTGAGAACTTCCCCAAAATTAACATACTTCAAAGAACCAGACATTTTGTATATAGCTTAATTACAGCCTATATAATTAAGTTTTAAAATGATAAAAACTCCTCTGTGCCATAAGTGTACTTGGGTTTCGTCTCACAGGCAAGCTACTACATATCATCCGATGGAGTGAAGGGCCAAGAAATTCCATTTCATTAATTGTTTCCTCCAAATCTGAAATGTAATTACATATTTTCCAGGCACCTTTGACATTTCTGCACTGTGGCTTGGAATCTGATCATGTTCTGCAGTAAACTGCCCAACTGGTCTGAGACTAAGAAAAAAGATGTGTAGGTGAGGTAGACTTTTCAGGCGCAGCCTTTCCAGACTCAGGCAAAGAGAGGAAGGAGCTACACAGGTCTGGAGCAGGTTTCATTAACAGAGCCTTGAAAGGAACCAGAAAGAGGTGATTAGCTGAGCTCTGATCTCAAGTAATGTCCTTTTTCTGCCAGTGCAATCTACATCCAATGTAAAGCCCAGAGAAATTAAAAAAGGCTCTGGAATAAATAAAAGTCTTTGTAGCATGCAGCAGCTTTGTCTGGGATCACATAGGAACTTAAAGCACTTTGGACCCTTGCTTGTATTTAGTCTTCTTTGACTTTGTCTACTGACTTCTCTGGAGTCTTTTTTTTAACTTTTCTTTTTTTTAAGAACAAATCCCGGCTGGGGTGAATGCTAGATAGACTTGATCCATACAGGAGAAATGTCTCAAGCACCTGGTTACTCTAAGAAACATTCTGTAACGCATTTGTCACCGGGAGCCTTAGCTGGTCACCCTGACTGAGGGTGGGCACATCCTCGGTCTACCAGATGCCACCAGGAGTCTTTCAATGAGCAATTCAGCTACTGAACGAGCCACGAAGGACCTTCTGCTTGGAGAGGTAACACGTTCCTACCAGTGGGCCCGTAGCAGTCAAGGCACGATGTGGACATGTGTGTAAACACACACGAGAGACATACACAGATATGTTAGTAAGTAAGTTAGTAAGTTAGTAAGTTAGTAAGTAAGTAAGTTAGTAAGTTCAGTTGCTTTTTTTCTTCTTTTCTGTGCAGTCAGTGTAACACTTCTGCAAATTCACACTAAATATGAATTTTAACATAGTGCCAGCTGTTTTTTTTCCGTCTCAGAAGGCTTTTTATGTACTGCTTTGGGTGACTAGACTCACAGACAAAACATATTTCTTTGAAATCTTGCTCTTTTCCTTTACCTCCAGGAAAGGGAGAACAGTACCTTATTAGAGAGGAAATTGATGAGTCTCCATGAATCACAACTCGGAATTTGGAGAGGAAAAAGCAATTTGGCAAGCCTTTAGTCAGTAATGTGTGCTTCTAAAAGCTCCTCTTTGAAAGGGCCAACTTATTACATTGTGAAAAGTTGTTACTCAGCACGTGCTATAACTTTTCACAGGCGTTTTTAGGCCAAATTTAGAGAGTGTTAATGATTTTGAATGCCACATTTGAGACCCTACAGCAGGATGAGGTTTTAGCAAGATGTGAACAATTACCCTCCATTCCCCCACTTATGACTCTTCTAAAGATACTGATTTCAGGTGCCTTAAAATTGAAGTACCCCACACCTCCCACCATTGAGAAACCGTGGCTTTCCCATCCTTTCCTTTGAGAGCAGGCTCCCACTGCAGGCACTGGGAACGCTCGGGGCATCCATCCGTACGTGCCAGCGCGCAGGGAATGCCATGCATTATTAAACATATGGAGAAACCACAGCTGCAAGGCCCCCACGTACCTTGTTGGGCAACGCGAGAGCGCGGCGCTGGAGTCACCTCCAGACAACCCAGTGCAGGTCCCGGAGCAGCCCGGGGAGCTCTGCGCTCGCTCATTTATTCTGCTTCTCAGTTACCTCGTCCCACTCGGGTATCACTCCCGGGAAGCCGCTGTTGGAAGTGCCTCCAGCAGTGGCTCACAGTGAACGCTTTGCAGCATGGCATAACCTGAGGGTGACGTGTGGTAGGGGCCAGCACCTACTCATTCAGCCCTCTTATTCATATATTATTTTAATAAACTATTAAAAATACTTGCAAAGGCATTACTGGAGATAACGTATAATTAATACTTGAACGCCGTTCTAGGAGGCTGCCAAATACCATAAACAGGTGCTACTGCAGTGCAAGCGAGGAAGCCAAAGCTGCATCCTCCACTTCCAGGACTCCAGCTCGCTGCGAGCCCCTGAAGCTACATCCCCACAGCAAGGCATCACAGAAGGCATCCACACTTCACCAGCTTCCTCCAGAAGATGCTTTGCTAACAGCCAGGAAACTTTGCTACCCCGTGGGGCAGTGAGTAGTCCGGGTGAGGCAACCCCACGGATACCCAAGGGGGCTGCTGAGAGCCATCCGAGCAGCCCTGCATCACCCCCAGGTCCCCATCCACCAGCTGGCTCCCTGGCGATGCAGCTCCGCTGCAATTTGAACCCATCCTTAACATCTCCCAAAGAAAGGGGAGACAAAAACAAAAGGATCGTTTACTTCCTCTAATTGAGAAACAAGATAGGAAGTCAGATAAGCCAAGGAAAATTGGCATCACTCCATGGACTTCAAGTGATCCTAGAGAACAGGGTGATGATCACAGCATGAAGAATAGGAGCATGCTACTATTTCTGCCTCACGATAGCAATTCCAGGCTGTTATCTTGCAGATTTCAGTTTCGGACATAAAAAGGTCAGTGTCAGAGAAATTAAGCTGCATGGATTTACCCAGGAGGAGCTAGTCCAAAGGGTTTTTTTTTTTCCCTTGTCATTCACAATGCAGTTTTTCCCTTGCTAAGACAAAAATAATGTAGTGTTAGTTGTTGCCAAATATCCACTTTTGAAACTTGGGCCCGGTCAATTTTAGCTAAGCAAACTTGGCACAAGGTAAGCGTTGCCTATGGACAGAGTTTATAATGTGGGAGGCTTGCCAGGATCCTATTGCAGCCTGCTTTGAGGTCTGGTGCTTTACCTTCTCACCCTGCAACCAAGACTAAATGATCTTCTAGCAAAGAGAAAAGAAACAGAAAAACACCTGATACTTTCCTTTTCACCTCTGTCCTTAGGATTTGCGGAACAGAGTCCACAGGCGACGACCTTTGATAATACCATGAGCAGAAGGGTGGCTGCAGCCAGCAGCATGCCCCCGGGCTATGATTATTTACATTGAACACACATACAAACACGCACGCACACACAACCCACGTTTATAGGAGTCTGCTGAGGGAATTCTCCTCTCCGTGGTTCATTAATGGCACAAAGAAAACTTTGCTGCTGAAAAGAAGAAAAGGACAGAGAGTCCCATGTAGCGGGAAGCCGCAGGGACTCCTCTGTTAAAACGATGCCCGCTGCTGAGCGGTGGCTGCTCCCCGGGGGGACCGCTGCTCCCCAGGGCCCTGCGCGCTCCCTCCCATGGATCCCGCTGCCGGCAGAGCCTCTGCTGCTCCGCGCCCAGGAGACCCCAAAGGGCACAGCCGGGATGTGCCCGGAGCGAGGGAACCAGCCCCCCTGGCACAGGCTGGCTCCGCAGGGCGCCGCGGAAAGGCAGCGGGAAAGCAGCAGGACGGGGATGTTCCCCCGGACCCGCGCTCTTCCCTCCCCGAAAGAAGAGCTGCACCGCGCGGGGAGGGTGTGGGTGGGAGGGAGCCATGGAAAGATTGATGTAGGCTCGTTTTTTAAAAGCCAAACACATGCAAATAATTTTCGCAGCCCCACAGCTGTTGTGCGTGTTTTGCTTGGAGCGAGCCCGAGCGAAGCGTGCGGCCGACAGCAGCCCCGGGCAGATAAGCGTCGCGCGGGCAAGAGCGGCCGCCCCTTCCCGGCGGATCGGTGTGTCCAGCAGCTCCCGACGCTCCTCGTGCCCAAGGAAGGAACTGCCTTCTGCTGCAGCTGCTGGTGGCTCTGCCCCATCAGCAGAAGGGATGGGATGGG
>JAVCKT010006103.1:1794-14365 GCA_032273925.1 Rhynchotus rufescens | reverse complement strand
ATCCTCTCTTTCTGGTAATATAGGAATACAAAACTTCAATAAACTGAGATAAAATTAAAAAGTTTCAAGACCCATACAGTTTAATTGAAAGTTAATGCAAATGAGGTCTTTCTGAAAAGATCTTTCTCCGTTAAAAAACAGGATATAGGGTAAGTCAGCTTCCATCTCAAATGAAGGGGGTTCTATTTGTCAGAATAGCTTGCTAAGCATCATGTGGCTTGTAAGATTTATGTATGCGTAAGTCATTTCAGACACATCAAATTGATAAAATTATTTAAAAGTTTCTTTTCTACTTTTGTTTCTTTCAAATACAGAACCTTCTGCTTCACACTGGAGGTACAGCTGTATAGTCAGGCACACCAGGCTTTAACAGTAACTTTGCTATTTGGGAGGGTGTTTTCTGGACTAGTATTCTGAGGTACAGAAAACCAACTCAAGGAATGCATTAAGGTATTTATTCATGTATTGTTACAAATCTGCAGGGTTTTTTTTTCCATGAAACATGTTTAACAGGACAACCTTACTTGCACTGAGGCCTTTCAGCAATGTAATAAGCTAAAATATACATGTTTGGTGCCATATAAATTATGGTCTAAAAATAATTCTCAAGCACATATTGAGGGGACAAGAACTGTAAGCAAAATAACTCAAGTTGAAAGAGTCAGTTCCCTTCAACAGTGGTTTCTATTGTTTCATAAGATTATAGTCTTTACACTGGCAAACTATGTACAAACAATACCACAAAACTACTTGAACTTCAAAAATGTAAAAAATTTACATGAACATGTACACAAAGAGCTGTTCTTCCATTTGAACTACTCTACTTTTAAGAAATCCAGTACAAATGCATGATTAGTATCTAGGTAGGTACTTAATTTTTTAATGTCCTTTTTTTTTTTTTTTTTGTAAACAATATTCAGCATGTAGAGCAACTTAAAACAGTTGTCAAAAGCTTAAAACATGAGGCCTGGAGACTATGTGCAGCATGGATCCTAACTGAGTTAAATATCCACATCTTTTCTGAAAATGATTACATTGCTGCAAGATTTTGGATACTTCAAAGTATGCAACTATTCTACAGTGGCTGCTGGATTTCACTGTTTTGCAAATACGTACACTTCCAAGTAAAATTAATCACATTTGCAGGTATATGGATCATGTTCAGTAAAAATGGAATTTTGCTTCTTCATCACAAAACAAAACCAAAAAAAAGCTGTTAAACCCTTCTTGGCAACTAAATCAAACAACTGTAAGGGAAAGTTAACAGTGGATAATGGCAACTAGCCATTTAATGAGAAAATAAACCAAAAGAGACACATCCATTAAGCATGTACGAACCCACTGGTGACTGACCTAAAGTTAATCATCAGGCAAATACAGAATACACTGCGTTGCTGAGAAGTTATGGTATTTAGGAGCTGTCAACAGCTATTTGAAAGAAAATAGAAGCTGCCTTTGAATAGAAGTGATGATTTGTTGCTCTCAGTCACTAGTGAGATTTTTCTGAAGCGGGGCTCTTTTGTTTTGGTTTCAAGAGATGACTGTCTTCTTTCAGGTACTTCCAGGGCACTCGTCACTGTAATATCTGAAGTCTCATAATGCTTAAGAAAATGCCAGATGACAGGGCTGGGGCCGTCTATCTGGAGAGTATGAGGCTAAGAAGCAGCAGAAGTGGTAGCACTGGTCAGTCGTGGTAAACATGGACTGTGCCTGTTTACACACACTAAAATTATTAAAAGTTCTGATACCTGTTACAGCTGATTTCAGTGGAAAATTCACATACAACAATCATTTTGCAGATCTCATGCTAAAAGAGACCTAAAGCAGTTTATCTGTAGGCTTACTTGTAGGTATATTTGCAGTCATCACAAACATGTCCACAGTCAAACCTCATTCTGACTGTTAAGTACCTCAAAACACTCACAATATTGAGAAAAATTGATGAATCCTATATATACTTCTTGATTTAAAACAAGCTGTTCTATACGTGACATTTAAAAACAAGGTCCTAATGTAAAAGTTTTCTTTTTTTTCAAAAACAAAAACCTTTTCAAACAGCACAAGCTGATGCTGCACCTGAAAATACAATTCCAAAATGAAGCCCAAAAAATCAAGAAACTGCCTGTAAAAATAAAGTGTTAGGAAAAAAATTAGAGTCAGTTACACTGAACAGGTTCAATAAAGTGCAAGAAGTAAATGCAAGGATTTAAATAGTGAAAAGTGAAGTTTAATGACTTGTACAATTTGTCTTGTTGTCTCTGAGACAGTCTACAAAATTGCTTTACCTTGACAACATGCCTTCATACAAAAATATTTTCTAACAGCATTGCTGTACAATCAGATCATGACAAAATAGAAAATGAATGCTGAAGTGCCCCTTCTCTTCAGCAGTGCCAAAAAAAGATTTAGAGAGGAATTAAATAGGCAGATTTATGCTATTACAACAGTTTCCACAGGAAGCGGGCAAGCAGGGCTAGTGCATGTGGCAAGTGGAAACGATGCACGACAACGGCCTGGCTCCGGGAGCTCCTCACTGCGTCTCGAGCAGGCATTTGGGAAGCGCCACGTCACAAACCTGAACTCACTCCTTTCCGAGGTGCTCATCTTCTGTCCCTTAACATTAAGAAAGAATTACTGGAGAAAAGTGTGAGCTGCACACAGCAGTGCTAAACCAGAAAATATTTCATGTTACTAAATCTGCAGGTGTTCTCTGAATGACATTTCCTTCTGCTTTTAACACTATGCTTAACTGAATAGGCAATTCTTTACTATGCCACAACTAAGATGATTTCAGGGAATGAAAATAAAACATCTAGGGCCATGCGCCACTAAAGCAAGGACTTTTGTTTAAAACTGGAATTTTGTTTTATGAAAAATAACAAACTGGACCACAACAGAGGGGAGGCTTTCAAATCATTCAGTTACCCTCGAGCTAGATTCTGTGGTGTCCAGGAATAGCTACTACAGTACCAGGATGAGCAGGCAATAACTCTATCTCCATGTGCTCCTCTCTGTCCTGTAATACCAGCCTGTGAAGTTTCTGGGGCCAGTAGGTATGTGAATAAAATCCCTATCCCTTGTGATCCCTGGAGATTTAATGAGATTAAAAGCATCCAGTGCCTCTCTTTGAAGCAAGGATCCAGACACAGCATATTAGAAGGCCTTTCCTTATTACAAGCACAGGAGTAGTGCAAACTGATGCTTCAGTCAGTCACCAAAACTCTTTAAGGTCTTCTAATTTGAAACAAATAGAGAGAAAAAAATCTACATAACAGCCCTTAATTTTTGTCTTCCAGATTTTGCTAGTGCAAGGAAAGAAAATTTAAGAATAATGTTCCTCGGGGCATAACTAGTGCCTTTCATTGCCCAGAAACCGTGTAATGTCACTTGCTTAATAAAGCTCTGAAGAAATCCTGATCACAAATTTAACTGAAAATAGTGTCAGTATTAACTTCATTTTTGGAGTTTTTTTTTTCTTTTTCTTTTTTCTTTTCTCTCAACGCTCCCCATTCCAAATTAAATGGCTCCAAATGCTCATGGTCCGATAATACAAAATTTAAATCGCAATTATTTTGTATTGTCATAGCAGCATGAAAAACACTTTGCAACAATACGATCTTTAAATAAAAGCAGATTATTAAAATATAGTCTTTATCGACTTCTAATTATGAAATTATGAAATAATTCTTTTTACTTTACCTGGAATTCCTCATTCTTAGAAAGAAATTTTGGCTACATTAGTAGGTAACTGGTAATTTTCTGAGAAATAGTAATTTTCAGCATAGTAATCAGTGTAACTGAAGACAAAAGTGTTTTTATACATAATGACGAATTTAAATGAATTTATTCTTCCTTCTGTAGAGTCTTCATCAAATGATGCTCTTTTCAGTAATTTGTGTAAACTTCTAAACCACATAAAGGATAATGCACATTACATTTTATTCACACTATAAAAAAAGCACAATATACAGGCCATATCCTTTAAAGTGCAACACAACAGAACATTTCTGCAACATTCAGCTTCTTCAGAGACCCACAGAAGTTGGAATTTGATATTTAGGAACAATTCTGTTCATAGGTGATTTGACACTGCATCTAAACTCTGAATAGGGATCAAGCTTGCCCTCATTGTAAATGCCACACTAAAAGCAATGCTTATGACCACTAATCCATATTATCTGCTTCTGTATTACGTAGCCTTCATTACCTCACATCCAAAATGAAAGCTTTTCTTGTTTTGTCAGTTGAGAGCTTTTAACAAGCCCTTTAATAAAGGCAGTTCTTTAACTATGCTGAAAAAATCTCTCTTAAATTATATTTAATTTCACCATACAGGCTACTGCTTCAGATGTTAACTCTACCATGAAAAATATGGTAAATGGAACGGGGCAAGCATGTCTCTGGGTTGGCAGCGCATGCCTTGCTATGTTTGGCACTATCTACCAAATGTACTGGTAACACACAGCAGAAGCAAGTACCAATTTGCTTTTCACTTCATAAATATTTTTGGTTGGATGTTTTGCTATTAAATAGTTGAAAACCTCATTTGTTCCTGAGATGACCATAACAAAACAAAGTGAGCTCCATCAAAAGCTGCCAACAGGACATGACCTTCTGCATTTCCAACCTTGCTACCTGCCTGCTGAGCCACATCTATAATGTCAGTCTTCCCCAAGGCGCCATTTCTGAGACTCCTCTTGTCGCACATCTGGCCTGATCTGGTTTCTCATTCCACCTAAGACATTTGAGGTTGCCTCTGTTGCAACAATAAAAGGCTTCACCACAGTAGGTGGAATTTGGCGGAGGACTCCTCCTACTGCGCCGGTTACTCCTCTGTTTTCATGCTCACGAGCAGCAGTTTCATAGATGGTATGGGCTGTGTCCGTAATCCCCTTTGAAAAATTAACAGAAATTAGTCACACAGAAAATGCAAAAACAGCTTCTTTAAATGGCAACTTCAACTGCTCTGCAGTAATAACCTTTGTGATTTGTGTCTGAAATGTACAACTGGATAAATCTAACTCAGTACTCCTAGTGAAGCCTAAAATAGCACTTCCATGAACTTACAAAAAATATGTATTTCATGCAACAGCAATCCTGATAAGCAAGGGAAAAAGCTGCGAGTTCACTGAAGATCACTGAAGATTCCCCAGCTGAGATCTAACTCCCGAGGGGCAGCTAACTAAAAATACTAAATGTGCAAAACACACACAAGTTAACATTCTTTTGATACACTTTCAAGATAAAGACACAGCCTTCACTGTTTTACGTTAGAATTAAGCTTAAGCTCCAACAACCTCAAAATACAGCAGTAACTAAAGAGTTAGTTCCACAAATAACTCAAAATTACAGTAAACCCACATACTGCTAAACTTTTGGATACCTAGTAGCACCATACACTACTACCAAAAAACACTGAAGTCCTGTTCATTCTTATCTACGTCACATCTTGGCTTATTTCTGCTTCTTGGATTTTTCCACGCAAGCTTTCTGTTTTTTTTTTTTTTTAAGGTTACTGATGAAGACAGTTATCATTAAAAATTGCACCCATCTTTGTTTAGTACTAAAAATTTCTTAGCTTAAAATAGCTTAAGCTAACACGTGACATTTTATTTGCTTCCTTATGAGATATAACTGAAGTTTATTAAAGAACAATGACATTTGCACTCACTTCTTTCACTACGCTATATGCTTTGGCCACACCTTCCCGTAGGTCGACTGGCTGATGAGCCAAACGATGCCGAGGGAACCGTTTGATCTTCTTGGATTCAATAAAAGTTGGCCCTGGAGATACCATGTCATACGCAGTTTCTGCAGCTGCCTGAAGAGAGAGTAGATGAAAAATAACAGCAGATCTAATAAAGCATGAGATTGTATTTCAAAACTATGAATAGGATGACGTAATTGAAATAAAGGCATTGCTAATTCTACAAATAATAGTGCTTTGAGCCTTTGCACAAGAACTTCCAGAATGAGCACAACTGTAGCTACACAGGAAGTTCCATAATGAAAGAAATTACAGGATGCTGTACATCTTGATGGCTTCTCCCTGCCCTGTAAGTGCTAATACTTTGAAGGCACCTTCTGAGCCGTACAAAAACCTCAAAATCTCCATAATCAAAACAAAAAAATCCCCATAATGTTTAAACAATAGAGTATGCTTTTCTTACACATAAGCAAATGCAGAATTCCACTCACACAAATGCCTCCACTCTTGCTGACCATATTTGTTCAAACTTAAGCACATACAGTGTTTGCAAAATTAGGTGGTAAAACTGTATCTTCATTAGGCACTTTGCCTGAAGTAATATAAAGCTATAATCTCCTTAAAATAAGATTACATTAGGATTAAAACCAGAAAGCTTTATGGACTTCTAGCATATTATCATGCTTGCTATTGCTTTTAAGCACAGATAAACCAATCTTATCAGTAAAATTTTAGAATCTATTACTGGAAAATACAAATGAGTCAAGAACTTCTTTCATTTCAGTGACTTTTTTTCCAGAGTATTTTAACATTAAAATACTCAATATTTGGGGTATTTTGGGTAATACTTTTTTTCCAAAAAATATCTTTAATGATAAAAAATATATTTTAGCCAAAACAGTGATAATTAAATGCAGTAAAAAAAAAAAGAAAACATTTAGAAGTTTGGATTTTGAACATGATTTTAAACACTGTATTCCAAACACTGCATTTGATACCACAAGTCTCACCTCATAAAAATGAGGCAAGAATTTCTGATGATTTTCTGCTTTCCTATTTGTATAGCATTTTTTACACGGAACTCCCAAGTTAAAATGTATCACTGAGCTACATAATAGATAGATATCTTAATAAAAATTCCTTTACTACCGCAAGTTTTCATTCAATGCCCATTTCTAGAAGCAATGTACTACCCACCTGTATAGTTTGAACCATTCTGTTTGTGAGCTCCAGTGCTGCCATTGCAGTGGAAGTACCAAAAGAAGCAGCTCCTCTTTGAAAGCCCCTCACAATGCGACCGTCCTTCCTGTACTGCTCTATTGGTAACCACACCAAGTCCTTCAGGCCTTGCACTGCAAAGGAACACAGGATGCCACTTAGCAAGTTACAGTATGCCTTGAGAAGATGTAAAAATAACAGCTGACACCATTAACCTTTTCCAAACCAGTGCCACATATATCTCTACGGGAATCAGAATCAACTTACCCAACTGCACTAGTGAATGCATTGGCCCTACTCCTCCCAAAATTCCTGGTAGCTGGTTCTTTTTAATATCATTAATCCATTCACCGATGGCGTAAGAGAACAGTTTATCCACACCTAACAAACTGAAATAAAGTGATCAACATTTATTAAAAAAAAAAAAAAAAAATTATTCACTTAAATCAAAAATATCATTCAGACAAAGGAGAAGCTGTTTGAGTGTCATATTCTGTTTCTCTTGGCTAATACAATGGTTTCATGATTACATGCTTCATAAAAGCTTAAGAGTGCACAATAGCATGCAACTTCATAGGAAACAACCATATAAGTAAAATTAAGAATTTTAGCACTAAAATTAGCACATACACATACTGAAAACAGATGATTTTCTTGAACTCTGTATATTCACAGACATTTCTTAATTCTATTTTTTCCATATCTAAAGAACTATGCCCATAAACTAAAACAGACCTAGACAAAATGAAAAATCAGTTACAAAAATTATTAGAAAGCTTCTTGAATTATATAAGTGCTTCTAATGAGACATTTTGCATTTTGCTTGCACAATTCACCATAGACCTGTCCGATCTGCAGTACTGGTGCTAATCTAGAGTTTGATAAACTTACCCATGCCTGTAACAAAGTCTTTTCAACTTTAATTCTGAGCAGTTTAATTGAGCAAGTCCAATGAGAATCCCTGCTAATGTCCCCTGCAAATGAAATATTGTGTTATCAGAAGAGTTACATGTTCTGGGCAGTCTGCAATCAGAAACAATTTGATCATATAAATCTTTTGCATGTATTTTTATCTCAAATGATCCCCTCTCAGACTCCTAAGTGAAACTACTAACTATGAATTACGAATTACTATGAATTATGTTACTTGAAAATTTGCAAAAGACAAAATGTAACTTATTCAGCCACTCAGATAAATCTTATGGTACAAGAAGGCTCCTCAGAATTATGATGCAGCTGCTATTTCACATTACAATTTCTTTGGCAGGAATGCCAATTCAAGTTCCCACCTGTACTTATCCATATTTTCATACTTTTGTGAGGTTATAAACTTCATTGTGCAAAGGGAATATTTCATAACTGCCCTACAAACCATATTTACTAACTAGTCAAAATTAAAAGAGGAAAAATCTTTAAATCTACACCAGATTCTGAAGCCTCTATAGTGCTGGACTGCAGGGGAAGGAAACAGAAAGAGAAGCAAAGGAAAAGCTTTGTCCTGGCAATGAATGACAAAAGAAAATGAAACACACAATTCAAGCATTAGGCAGTGGTATCATCCTCTGAGACATTACAGCTGTGTGATTAGACTGCCTGCTAGTCACTGAGTTGATAAACATGACTTTCAAGCCTCATTTTCAGTACAGATTAATTATACCTGGAAGATCTGTTCCGAGTTTCAAACTGAGAGTGAAGCAAGACTAAACTTTACTAGAAGTTTAAGAAAGAAAAGCTCTGCATTTCCAATGGGTACATCAATAATGAGCAGGGAACATAAAATATAATCCAATCAATGGGAAAAAAAAATGTATTTTTTCCTCTACAGCATTAGCATTATAAACAAACCTGATCCATGGATACGTGTTTGCCATGGTAATCGAGCCGAATTGGAACTTCTGATGTAAACCGAAATTCTCTGGAATATACAAAAGAAATTTATTGCGAGGAACATAAGCAGGAAATAAACTGATCTTTTCCAAAATAAATTAAGGGTTTCCTATCCTCCCATATCCTTCTCTAAAACCACAGTTCCTCTAGATAGTTAATGCTAGTGCTTACTTACATTACAGCAAGTGTTCAACAACACAACAAATTGAGTTTTTCTTGGTTCACTAATTTCAAATCAGGGATACATTTGTAAGCGTAGCTGTTCTGCAAAAGTAGCACTATTTTTGTAGATGAACCCTTTTTTTTTTTTAATGAAATTCACTTCTTTTTTAATTAAACACAAAGATTGAAAATTTAGCCCTGCAACTGGAACTTATTAAAAAATTCTGCTACTGATATATGTGATAAAGTAAAATCACGATCATTCTTTCACTGGCTGGTTTTGCAGTAATTACAAAAGCGTCTGTTGTTACAGTATGTAGCATCTGAATAGAGGAGAAAAACTTCTGCATTACGAGATGCAATGTCTATAATCACTTTCTGGCTAGAACTATATTCAAAATATATTTTAATCTCATAACTTTTGCATAATATCATTTTTGTTGATATATTTTCATTCCTGGTTATAAATTATATCTAATTTAGACCTTCAGTTCCATGGTACAAGTACTGCCCTTTTTATTTATTTGTAAAACATCATACTTACTCTGTAGATAAGAGAGTCTTGATTTCATTTTATGTTTTTGCTCAATAATGCACAAAAGTTAATACATTTATTAGTTACTTGTTCATGTCACTGGAAGGTATATTTGCTTTCCATAATCAATAAATAAAAGACACATCTTATCAGTAAGTTCTGAGTGGCTTATCATGACACTTTCTTAAAGCATTCAGCAGAAGAGCTGTGCTTCTCTGGAAATCTTTAAAACCAAACTTTACCTGAAAAATACTGGCTGATCACTATATGATGCCATTTCCTGTAAAAAATAGTGATGATCCACATTATCCACATCCACCGAATCAATGCTACCATTCTCATTTGTTTGCTTTTGTGATGAGAAAGAAATGACTGGACTTGGCTCCTTAAGGCTGCTGACATGTCTGGGCAAACTACAGGTAACTTCAGTAGCAGCAGACTTCTTGACTAAGAAAAGGGGGAAAAAAGTTATAAACAATAAACAGCCTGATATCTTCCATAGTGATACAAAAATTACCTTAGTATTATGAAGTTTTAATCTAACTAATAGGAATTACTACCAGGATAACATTGTTTGAGTATGCTAATATTTTAATTATCATTAGATGTTATTACAAGCAGCTTAATTTGAGCTTTATGGCAAAAAGCCACTGCTTTTTACTTAAAAGCTTGCATGGAATGTTCTGAAGTTCAAGAAAAATTTTGCCAGTTTTAATTATGCATCAGTATAAACAATCCATTTATTTTAATGAGAGCATTGCAAAGTACTTCACAGCCTATGCATTTCAGGAGGCTGTCTCAACAGAAGCAGGTAAAGCACAGCTCCTAACAAATTCACAGATACAATTAGTAGAGGCGTACACTTTTCAATATAAATACTTTGCTCAGAAATCAAACTTAGTGCAGCTGAACGTACTGCTTTAAGAAATTACATACATTGTGCTGCTTATTTATAAACTTGAGCTATATTTCTTCCCTAGGCATTACACCTAAAGCAATTAAACATATTCCTCTATACAAAAAGGCTGCAAATAATGCTTTTGTTCTATCTAACTATAGCTCCTAGCACTATAAATGCCCACATTTTGCAAGTTTTTCTAAATTTCTCATGAAATAAACTCCAATTTTAGTGAAAAGGAACTTGCCACATTGTGCACCTGAATTCCATGTGTTTAAGATCTCTACAGTATCAATAAGACACAAAACTATAAAATATTTTCAAAATTTCTGTGCTTTAACAAGTAGATCATTAATTGTGAAATTTAATGCCTAGCTGCTTTTATAAACACACACGAGATTCACATGTGCACTTACACACATGCACACACACAAAAAAGAAAGAAGCTCTTTCCTATTATCCCATCATACCTTCAGGATCTGGAGTCACTAAAAGCTCAACTTCTGTAGAGAGGCTAGTGAAAAAATCCTTCAGAAAAAACAAGGCATCCTAATGACAAAAATAAAAGATGATCAGCTTAAAAAAGAAACATCATCAGCTCTCCAAAAGTACTACCCACAGTTCCAGATCTTATATTTCTATATAGATATGAGTCTAAAAGCATTTCTTTATTTTGACCCTTTTTTATTCTCTAATAAAAGCAAAGGTCATGTAGGAATCAATGAGAGAACCTAGAAAGAATCTCTTGGTCATTGCTCCCTACTAAATAGGATCTGATTCATAAGTTACCGAGCTGTTTTGAAATTCAGCTTGTTTTCCATCATCTCTGCTCTTTCTTGGCCCACTTTTAATGGCTATAAACTTACTCTTAACCTCGAACCAAAAGGTATTCTAAGTGAGTTTATATTCATTTGTACTGATACTGCCAATGCAGACAAATCATTCCAGACCAGATCTCACCAGTGTTTCACTAACAGTTATTAACACTTCTCTGCCAGTACTTAATATGTTGTCTGCCAAATCCCATTTTCTTTTTTGACAGATGCATCACACTGTTGCCTTTTTCATCCTATGACTAATAACGTCTGCGCTGCTTTTTCCTTTTTAGGTCTTATCTGATAAGCAGACAGCTTAAGAAGTAATAACAAGAATTTCTAGCATAAGTGTATGCAGTCTTGCACTTAGAAAAAAAGAGTGGTTAATTTTGCAAAAGTGACAAAGACTACTACTTTTTACGGTTTAAAATTCAAAGCAGAGAGAAAAGTTATAAAGAAGGAACATATGTTGTCACAAGGTGGCAGTATTTCCATGCTACTATTCTGTACAAAATTATTACATACAGAGAAACATACAGCACAGTGAAAAGTTGGTATCTAATATCCATTGTAGGAAACGGGTGGTAGGCTTAGCATTCCTAACTGTGCTTTTGAAAAATGCATCTCTTGGCAGAAAATGAATGAAGAAATGTCTCTTCAAATAATAATAATTACACTTGAAATATAAATACATGGAGAAATTGTTTTACTCTATTTCTTCAGGAAGCACTTTGTGCAAGGTATTTTTGTACGCTAAAACAACACGTTTTTTTCTTTCACTTTAATGGCTGGAGCACAAGCCAAGTTCTAACACTGACATAAAGACACACAAGCAAATAGAGATCCAGAGATGTGTGTGGCTGTTCATAAATCAAGCCTGAAAAACACCTCCCTCCCTATTAGGAAAAAAAAAAAATCCATAACTGACCTGGTCAATGTTGAGGCGAAGCGGCATCAGAGAAACTCGTAAACAACATTCCTGTGGGGATCTGCCAGACTCTGGCCGGACGTGCAGGACTTTAATTGTTAACTGAAGAACATGGGCGAGACAAACAAAAAGTAGCAATATTCACCATCATTATTCTCAGACCGCTACCTAGGACAAATATTTATCGCAACGCCCCTTGTCCTGCTAACAGAATGCCAAATGCCAATGACAAAGCAAGTGCTGAACTGAAGTAATTCTTATGGAAGCTATAAGAAGTGCATAGAAATAAGAAAACTCTAAAAAGCAAAATTACTGATAAAGCAAATAGAACATTTATGTTCTTTAGGATTACATTTCTATTGAAAAGTTTACGCACACACGTACAAACAGATGTGTTCCAAAGCAAGACCAGAATATTAGG
>JAVCKT010006102.1:32550-61657 GCA_032273925.1 Rhynchotus rufescens | reverse complement strand
CAAAACCTCCCCTGTCGTGTCCCACGTTCAGCTGGGGAGCTGCCTGTTAATTTGGGAGGGAAAGGCGGGAATCCAGCCCTGCATCCCCCTGTCACCCTCCTGCCTGGCCCCTCTCCCCGGCAGGACCAGGCTCGGTGCTCGCCCGCTCTCGCTGCCTCTTTGCACAGCCTGGCAGGACATGCAAGCCGCAGTGACAGGGACATCCCTGCTCCTCGGTCCAGGCCTTCTCCCGTGGCTGTCACCCTTTCCCCGGATCCAAGCCAGTGCTGCTGCATTACCGATAGCCTCAGGTTTTGAGGAATGAGGCATAAACATCTCTCTGAGACACATTAATGACTGTTTATTTGCCCTGTGCTGTTGCCTCCTTTCTTGGTCATGCTTGCAAGATTATTTGATTTTTTTTTTTTAACTTAAATGGAAAACCAATTAACAGCTTCCTCCTGCCACTCCTTGCAGGCCAGGAAGAAGAGCTGTCAGCAGCAGAGGAGCAGTAATGGCCCTGAAAACCCTGGCTATAGGTCCCCAGGCTCTGAGAGCGCTCACTATGCTGGGCTCAAACAGGAGGAATTTCGGCAGCTCTTCACCCACTGCTCCCTGCAAGATGGGTACAATGATGAAAACTGGCCTTGCTCTTCCAAAACCTAATTGCAGACTGTCGCTGCACGACCTCGGTGCTTTGCACTCTGCCCTACGACAGCAGTTATTTATTTTGGCCTCACCTGCCTACGTGTCCACGCTACGAACGTGTCGCTGTGGCTGCCAGGCTGAGCTGGCAGCCTGAGCCCCCCATTCTGTTTCAGGGCCCTCGTTTAGAGGAACCTGCGAGGCAGCCTGTGCTCCCAGGCTGGCTTTGCAGGGTGTCCTGGTGCAAGCAGAGCGCAGCCGCCGCTCACGCCGACACTGCAGCTCGCTGCTGTGCACAGAGCCAAGCGAAGCGGTGCAGGTTTCCCACGGTGGCACCCCGAGCTCCTTGCTGTGCTTTTGCTGAGCCAAAGCTGTCGGCAGGTCACGGAGGGACAGCTCCTCTTTGAACACCAGTCCCAACAAGGCATGTTCACCTCCCTTTCGGCAGCTGCTCTCCCAGGAGCTTTGCAAGGCTCAGCCTTAGAGAGCAAAACACCAAGACCTGGCTCCACGCGGCTCATTCTGTAAGGTCACCATGACCCCTAGAGGGCAAAGGGGCACAGTTTTCCTTTGCTTGCTTTGCTTCACCTGCATAGCCTCTTGCAAACCCTCCTCTTCCTCCTCTCTGAGCAAGGCGCTGGGTCTTCACACATCTAGATCTGCCAGTGCTGGGACAGGCTTTGCCTGCACCCTGTGAGGTATTTCTCTGGCATTTGCAGTTGCCCCTGAAAATCACAGACCTTCCTCTCCTGTAATTTACAGTTGTGTGAATTTTGTTTTTTCAAGAGTGAGTCAGTATTTGGTTTGCAGTTGTTTTTCCAGTTAGAGGAAAGCCTCTGTTATGTGGCCTGTCTAAAGTGTGCCCTGTATATAAAATAGTTTTCATGGGAACTCTCTGTCCACTCCATTTTTCACATTTTCTTTGGGTCTGTTTTCACTTTGCCCTATTTTCCACGTGCATTCATTGGAAATGTTTTCTTCCTCTGCCTTCCGCTGCTGAAATGTTGCTGCTCACTTGTGTTTCTCACCCATTTTGCTCCTTGTTTTCTTGTCCTGGATGGAATTGCCCTCTGCCGCAGGGTTTGCAGCTGGCAACTTCAGCTCCTGGGGAGGGAGCCCTGGCAATGCTTTGGGAGCCAACAATTCATGGGAATTTGGGTGCTTAAATGCTCCCTCAGGCCTGAAACACAGCTCAGCATCGTGAAGGGTCTCATATAAAGGGCTAAATTTTACAGCACTGGGAGAAGTGATGGGAATTGCCGAGGTGCAGCCTCCCAGCAGAGCCGGGGAGCAGCACAGAGCAGGCGCACGGTCAGAACAGCTACAGTCTTTGCACGTTTTGGGTGGGATTCCCAGTGCCCATCCACAGGATGGGCAGTGTGATGCAGCTCCGCAGCTTCCGTGTGCACCAGGATTGCCGTCCCTGGTGCTTTGTCTGGTGCTGTTGTGCAGAATGGAGGGAGATGCTTCATCTGACCCTCCTCTAACTCTTCCTATGAGATGCCAGGCTCAGAGTCCTCTTCTTCCAGCTGCTTTCCCAAAGCAGGTGTCTGCATTATTACTTTTCCTGACCCATACCCAAAGACTGCCAGGAATTGCCCTTTTTTCTCTGTTGTTACTGCACCTTCTTTCCCCTATATTAAATATTCCTCGCTCTTCTGAAACATCCCTGGAGAAAAAGTCCCTTCCGGCTCTGATCCTAGATGGGAGCTGCAGTACCAGAGTTTACCCTGTGACTTGAGCTTGGCACTTCTCATAACCCTCTCCCCCATGAGCAGAGGTTTTCTGCCTGTCCCCATCCGATCCCCACCTTCTCATTTCTGTGTGGGCACAGAAGGGGTTGTCCACTCACGGACACTCCAACAGGGAGCCTCATACATGCAAAAAGGAAAAAAAACCTCGTGAGGAGCAGACATCAAATCTGTTTGCAGGAGGGAGATGTTTCCTCCCAGCCTGTCCAGCTTGTGATCATCCATCCCCCTGTTAACCAGCTCTGTGCAATGCTGGCAGCAAGCTAGTCCTCTTACCAGCATGTTCCGCCTGCAGGTTTCATTTGCTCTGACCCCTCTTCAACCCTGTGGGCTCAAGAAAGCTGCCTCAGCTTTTTGTGTGGAGCCACAGCATGCTACTCGGTCCTCTTTGGTGGATCTGGGTCATCAGATTGATTTGTTCGGTTTCCTCCACTTGTTGTTTATCTCATGAAAGGAAGGGGAAGAATAAGGGCAGAAAGGCCTGTAGCAAGTGAAAAACAAACTTAGAAGGCTTCTCTTGGGCCCCAGCTCTAGGATTTTGTGACATTCCTGCTCTGAGGTTTGTCTGGATCTGTTGGAGCTGGTTCTGATGGTGAAAAGAGGCTTTGCTGGCCTCTTGGGGGAGTTAGGACATCGTGGCATGTAAAACTATTTGCTGGGGCTCAAATGTGGTGACTCCTTCCCTAAAAAGGGCTACATGTCCATCTGCCCAAGAAGGACTCTGGATAGGGATAGGACATCGTCCCATGTGTGACTTGGAATGACTTTGATTATGGACTTCTGAGTGTTGTCTCTCCTGTGCTCCGAAGGAAGCCACACCTGTGTTTTAGGGAGAAGGGAGCTCTACCAAGGCTCCCCAGATTACTCAGCTTCTGCCCCAGATACAAAGAGCTATTCAGCCTGTTCCATCCTTTGCTGTGTTTGCAGGGTAATAATTTTGATAATTAACTCTATACCAAGGACACGTTTCTTTGAAGAGCTTGCAGCATCAGTATCTGTCTTCAAAAATTCTGAGTGCCCATCTGGAATAATCTGGAGGTAGGAAAATTAACTGCCAGGCCAAGATCCAAAAGGACATCTGAGAAATCAGGCAATTATATTCCAAAAGCATATCTTTTTGTGTTCTCACAGCTACAAATATAGGACACGGAACAAGCTCTTCTTTGGCAGTGCTTGTCTATTTTGCTCATCAGAGTAGTAGCCGAGCAGAGGATAAAGATCTCCATTATCAGCCCTTTCAAGCTAAGAAATGAAATTTGAATGAACCTTTTATCAGACAAGCATCTGGAGGAGTGTGGATTGAAGTGAAGCCATGGCCAGTCCGCTGTGAACTAATTCCCATCCCATTAATTCCATTCCCATCCTGCTTCAGCAATTCCCTCCTTCCCTCTACACTTTCACACCCACCCCTGCACTGCTTTAGGGTTGACTACCCTCTCCTCTCTCCGTTTTCCCCACAGATACTTGAAAAGTTGCCCCAAAAGCCAGGAGAGGGCTCCAGAATTCAGGTGCATCCAGCAGAGACCAAGGGATGCTCCATAAACCTTTATCCTGAGTACACCATGGTATCTTCTGAGAAGTCCTGACTGGGATGTTTTCACAACAAGCACTTTGGAGGCCCTGAGCTGGCCTCTCCTGTCCCTAAACTCCGCCGTGTCCCTAAGATGCCTCAGCCCTGGGCACGTTACCGCAAACACTCAGCCGGGCTGGAAGCTCTTCAGGAAGAGTTTCCAGTCGCTGGAAGGTTTTTATGCATTGTGTGTTCATAGAGAAACCAGATAAACAAAGTGGAGGTGCACGATTCCAAGGATTCGTCTAGATAACCTCGACAGCAGCACGTTTCCCGTGTCCAAACAGTCCCTGCTTTTACCGTGCTTGCTGCGGGGAGCTGTCACAACAGACGGTGCCCAATGGCTCCTCGCTGCCTGACCTTTCCGTGCAGGCTGGTGGGAGCTCGTGGTGAAAGCTGCGGCTTTTTCCTGGCCTGCCCCTCACTCCTAGGACTAGGAATTTAATTGCAAAGATAAATTAAAGTATAGTGGAAGCCCTTGATATTAGCTAATTTTAAGCCTTCTTGGTCTTTATGATATTGTGCAACCAGTTCCGTGGATTAGCTATAAATTTTATCAAAAGCATCCTATCAGTTTTAAATGTATCACTTTCTGATTTTGCTGAAGCCTCTCTTGCCTTGTGTCTATGGAAAATATTAATTAGGCTGGTTCTCAGCTTTATCTTTTCTGCTTACTTCAAACCCTTCATTTTCCTCGAAGTAACTGTCAGCCGTGGCCTGTCAGTGCACTCAGGGTCCTCACAGACACTGCTGGCTTCCTCAGTTTCCCTTCACATGCAGGTTTCCTCATGCTTCCTCCAGGCATTTTCAGGTGCTTGTGCCCTTTCCATAAGAGCAGGTACCTTTCTGAGGCAGGGTGGCCGTAGGCAAGCGGGACTGGAGGGACGGGGCTCGCTCTGGTTACACAACAGCAGCACGGTATTGTCTACACCAACCTTCAGGCATCCTGACATGTTGTTTATGCTCTGGACTACAGCTGCACAGGGAGCCTTGCTCTTTATTTAGCTGTGTGCATATGCCCAGATCTATTCCCTCTGTGGATACCGTGAATTGAGAATTCAGCCCTGCTCTCACTGTACGAGGTGTTCAATCCATTCCTTCCAATGTGACCTAGTGTTTGGCACATGATATGACATGGAGCTGCTTTTTCCTCTGGGTCCCTGACATCCTTTAGAGATGAATCAATACCATTCCTTGCCTTGATTAATTTAAATTAGTTTTCTGAAATGCAAAGCATTTATCTTTACTTTTATCATCATAGTCAAAAAAATATAGTAGATTAGAGAAGCATGAACTTCCTTCCTCGTGCTTGTTTTTTCTTCTCATGCCATGCTTATCTAGGGGCTACATAGTACTTAAGCCCAAAAAACATCCATAGGTCTAATCTCCAGTTTCATTTCAGGCAACTCTTAGGCCTAATGACAGGCATAAAGGATTCTAGATTGTTTAGTGGAGTGTCTTTCTCGTCAATGTCTCAGCTACTTTATCTTTTACAACTATAAAGGAAAATGTCCATTTTGGGGCTTTAACTTAAACTTTGATGTCTTTCCAAGTGTTTTTCAACTGTTTTCATTTATGGATAGCTAAAAATTCTCCAGTGGAGATAGAAGCTCTTTTATCAATTTTGCCTGTGTGCTCTACTATAGAGAATGTGCAAACTTGCCTTTCTCAGTAAACCTTTGAGGCCTTCAGTTATTTGCAGGCCACAGCCTGAAAATGTCTTTTGCGGTATAACCAGAAAATAAGGAAACGAAACTGAAAGCTTTATTTGAATTCGGTGTCTTGTGCTGAAAAATGGATTAAAATGTGCTGAAAAATGGTTATTTTTGCCCTTGAGAACTATGAAATTGTGTTGCACCAATATAATACCCCATGAGCCTTGGGTGACTGCCCTGTTCTCATGGGCAGTTTGTCCCAGCAGAGACCCAGCTCAGCCTGCCACGGGACCTTGCACATCGTCTTGTGTCCTTTGCTGAATCAAGGCATGAACTGTTAATATTAACACTTCTTTTTTTGCTTATTTCAATGTTGATCAATCTCTTTATTACCTGAAAAGATTATCCTAAAAGATGCAAATTCATGCCAAGCAAATACTCTGATTTCTGTCTTATGTATGATTTGCCAAAATCTTTTCTTTACAGATGGCTTTGCTTGGGCTGGATTTTCATGTCCTGAGAGATGCCTTGAAAAGTCTCTTGATCCTTGTCAACTTTTCACTGCGTTTTATTTATTTGCCTTTTTTTTTTTTCCATCTTGTGTCCCATGAGAAAGACTCTTGAACAGTTATGAGCTGCTACCATGCCTGCCAGCACCCTGTCTCCTCCGCTTGGACTTCAGGGATCTTCTCCCCCATCCCTTCATCTTTCTGACCTTTCCCTTCGAAGCCGAGGACGCGATGTTACTGCTGGGGAACAGCCCTTTCCACAGAGATGCTGAATCTCATCATGTGCTGCTACTAGCAGCTCAGCTGTATTAAACAGAAAAAAAAATCATTTCTCATTGTCTGGAGCCAAGAAGATACCAAAGTGACCAAAAAAACTTCTGAGTTGTTAAGGAAAGGTGAGACTCGGTGCACATTGATGCTGAGAAAGGGCTTTGCTGGGCAGCTTTCTCGAGCAGTCTGCCTCCCTGCAAGGGCCAGAGCCTCCTGGCAGGCTGTGGCATGGGCAGGAGGCTCACGTGTCCTGCTCCTGGAAATAGTCCTCGCATAGTCACCTTTTTCTTACTTACCCATGTCTTCTCCTCCTGCTTGAACGATCCCAGCTATGCTCTGCTGTGCAGGCCAGCCCTGCCAATGCGTCTGCTCACCCAGCTGAGGGCCCTGGCTGCGATTTAGCTGCTGCTTTCTCACCGGAGCTGTTCGAGGAGGACAGACAGACTGCAGGCCTTGCTTAAGGTTTAAGGTTTCCTCGCAGCTGATATTCTTGAACGCCTGAAGGAAAATGATCTGGCGTGGTGGTTTTGCCTTGTTTGGGTGAAAGCTACTTTAATGGTCCATTTTCTTTCCAGCAGGACTGCTTGGTTGCAGGGACATCTAACATGAGATGGTCTCCAGAGCTGCTTGTAAAAGAGGCTCCCAGGAAGCTCTACTTTGGTCCGCAGTCCAGTTGGAGGTTTTAGGATAGTTTGTGGGGTGAAGAGGGTCAGCATTTCGCCCGAGCTCCCCATGAGCACCAGCAGGCTAGTGACAACACACAGGCAACAGCAAGCAGGAAACCATGGCAGCTGTAGGGGCAGAGCCATTCACAGGCAGGGCTTCCACCCAAGAACATGTGCATTAAGCGTTCAGAAAAGCCACCTGGTTCATTATCTTCAGTAAAACCATCCTCTTTCCACCTCCTCTCCTCATCCTGCCTCTATTTCTTTGCTTTCCAGGTCTCTGTGTGTTTCTTCAGGCCTCAGAGGCAAAGCTGATCTGTTGCCTAGTCAAGCTCAGCCCAGGGGTGAGGATGTAGAGATGGGGAGTGCGAGAGAGACAGATTATCAGTCCTACCAAGAGAAATGTCACTGCATTTCCAGGATGCTGTTCTATAGAGAAAAGCCTGACCTGTCACCTATTTGGCCACTCGGAGCCCAGACCCAGAGGTCAGCTCTCGTTTTGTTCAGACTCGGAGCCCGCACTCCCTCCACCTCCTATGGATGCACAGATGTAACCCACTGGTCGCTCTTTCTGGACATGTATAAAGAGGAGAACACAAAACATTTTGGCAGCAAATCACAACACATCTGAGGTTACTTCAGCCCTATAGAATTTTGCAAGAACACGTTGTTCTGTGTTTCCATTTATCTGCCAAATAAAGCCCAAAATCTTTTCTCTACTTTTAATCACAGATCTTATGAAGAATTTCCTGCTTAATGCACATAGCCACATATTAGCTCTGTGTCTTCTTCATCTCAGTTGGAGTTAATTCTGTGAATAATGGAGGAGCTTTATCTATTAATTAACACTAATGACTTTATAAAATTGCAAATGTCTTAAACTTTGAAAGATTTGCATTAGAGACCAATGCAACAGGCAATTTTCAGGCTTGAATAATAAAGGGAATTACCTCAAATAGATATATCCTGCCTGATGAAAGCCTCTTCAGCTACTAGAAGCTGCAAAGAGAATTAATTGTGGCTGTTAGCTCTCAGATTACTATGTTTATCACCCCATTTCAGTGATGTGTCTGGGGATACTTTCCTTGTACCATGTAGAAGAGGCAGGAGCATTTTCCCTTTCAAGGTAAAACCAGATACAGGCTGTTGCAATTGTTCTCATTTGCTTCCTTCCAAACTGCTTCCAGATTGAGCCTAATCATTTTGCAAACATAAGGAGTCCAGCCGGGCGCTTCATGGTCATCCCATTCCTACCAGCAATGAAAGCTCTGCTACCCTTAATGTCACATAGCCAGTCGCAGGCTACACTGAGCCCAGCAAAGAAATGAAGAGATGATCCTTTAGAGAGCAGTCAGGAATGATTACATTATATGCAAGATTTTGGTGATGGGGTGGGAAACAAGTCCTAAGAATAAGTTTAGGGATGTGGACCTCATCCCTAAACTATTTGCCAGATGTGGTTTGGATGGGGAGTTGCTGCCAGTCTTCCAGGTCTGAAGAGGAGCTGGTGTCCCACAGCTGGGCACTTTCCCATCAGGGCAGCAGTTCTGCAGCGATGCTGGTTCTCCACAAGGCAAAAAAGGGCAGCTCACACAGGGCTTTGGAGGAGCAGCAAAGCTAAACCAGGCAGAGCAATAATTACTAATGGGCTTACACAGAGTTCACAGGCCATCCCACTTCCCAGAAGAACCCAACACCCTACCACCTTCTTCTCATGTGTTCTCCATCTCCTGCTTCCCAATGGTCCAGGGAGGGAACAGGGTGAGGCAGAGAGGATTCCAGAGAACCCATTCAGGAGTGACTGGGACAGAGGAAAGAGCAAACAAACCCGGAGTCCTCTGACAGGAAGGAAGCATTGCAAAATGCCAGCTGTCCACTCTGGTTGCTGCTGGTGTCCCCCCAAGCAATCAGCAGTGACATGGAAAAGCATAACAGCACCGCAGAGAGACAAAGACCTCTATAAAGGTGGTGGTGGGGAAACCCTCATGAATATCTGCAAACTCACTTGAGGCTTTTCTGGGTTTTTTTTTTTTTTTTTTTTTTTTTTCCAGTACACATGTGCTGAGAAGTGCAGATTAGCTAGGATCTACTTTACCCAGAAACACAGCCCAGATCCCATCTGCAGGCTGTATTCACCCAGATGTTTTCTATAGATGAATGTTAGTCAACCTGCTGCTGCCATTGCCAGATGTGCAGCCCACTCCTCCACTGCCAAGTGTTTTGCCTGCAGAGCTTGCTTCCTCAGCTGGATTCTCCTAATTACCAGCCTGCTCTGCATTTCTGCCTCTCAGAAATTCCTTGTTCCTACCATCTGCTAAATCTGATGGCTGTGGGAGGCATTTAAATAGAAATAAAAGTGGCAGGCTGACAAATCCCTCGTGGCAAAGGTTTCTCTCAGAAACCTTTTGCATTGAAGCATGGGAAGATGGAGAGGGTTGGGAAGTGAGCCAGTTCTCCAACTGCTGTATTAAAAGTTCTTCTCTTTTCTGTGTAGCAGTTGTTAGGCATGATTTTAGTCCAGTGTCAAGTGCAGGTTTACTCATCTCAGGGTGGATTCACCCTGCTTGGGTTGCTTTAGAGAGAGCCAGAGGAGCCTGGCAGCAATCAGGGAAGCGATGCATTATTGCAAACGATGTTCCAGGCTTCACTTAATTACTCTGGAGGCAAAGCTGTGCTATGAAGCACTTTAAGCAAAGGGAGGACGTATAAGAAAATCAAGCTATTATAGTCTTTAAATAGGCTGAAGATTTTAATTTCTTAGTGAAAGCTGTGCAATTTTTGTAGCAGCATGAGACACTTTGTGACTGGGGACCCAAAAGTGCCTTAAGTTCCAGTTCCTTTAGCCTAGGTGCTTTTCCACTTAGAAAACGAATGGTCATACACTAAAGGTGGCTTTGCAGTGGTGAGGACTGCTGAGGGCTATGCCCAAGATAGGTTTATACAGGGATGGGAGGTGGCCTGAGCTTCCCAAGGCCAGAAGAACACATCTACAGATCTCCAAGGGAGACAGATTAAGGTGGGCTTGGATACACCTGTGTTTCACCTATACAGAGCAGTACCTGCACTGCAGAGGGACCTCGTTGTTTTACAGGGAAAAGCTGCATAGAACAAGCCCTGTCCTCTCTTCCATGTCACCCTGCTGACAAGCATGGCCAAAGCAGCTCACACCATCCAGCTGCCTCTCCTCAGGTTGGCTTCCAAAGAAGTTTCCAGTCCATATAGTGTGCACATATATGTGCGTACATTGGGAGATATTTTATTCACAAGAAACATGTGTGGTGTTGTGAAAGAGGGCAGCAAGTTGACCTCTCCTTGCGTCTCAGAGTCATCCGAGTGTTTCACTCACTGTCTTCTTTTTCCTCCTTTTTCTTCTCCAAACCCGCCACAGTCTTGGTTTCCAGGCAGTAGTGCAGTTTCTCTTCTTGTTTCTTGCAGCTGACACAGCAGGGGCTATGCTGTCCCTCTCCTTGCTCTCTCCTTCATCATTCTCCCATGCTAAGAGAACACCTCTGGCTGAGATGCTTTTGTAATGCTAGTGAACACAAGGCATCAGGGGCATTGACTGCTGCTGTATTGCTGAGGCCATTGATTGAAGGGACAGGAATTCAGACTAACTTTTTGAGGACCAGACAGCCCTTTTGAGCATAGACTCCTGGGGAATCACTCACCCGGGAACATTTTTGGGCTTCTTTGTACTACGGAATAGAGAAGAGTGTGGGAAACCCCACAGGAGCCAGGCCCTTCCTCTGAAAATACCAGTAGCACCAGTATAGTGTAGGAGCATGGCATGTTGGAGCAACATGCACCTCCTGGGTCCTCCACATTTCTTCTCTGCAGATAACTTTACAGAAAACCAGCAGCTCAAAATGGCAATATAAAAGTCTTGCTCTCAAAATGTGGAAGTTGATTATGAAAGTTGGCCCAACAGGAGGCTGCCGAGAAGACCCGTTGCATACAGTGAATATTCTGGTGCATATTAATCTTGGCTTTCCAACCTACCTTCAACCACTGTTGCTAATTGGTTGGTATTACAGTAGCACCGGGGTTGACTACTGCAAAGCAGGGATTTTCTAAGCTAAATCGTTTGTAGACACATGACAGAGAGACCCCATGGTCCAACCATCAGTCAAGGGCAGCATTGCAGCCTCAGTGAAGCTGGGCTGGTGAAACAGGCTGGGAAGTTTGTTTCTCTCCCTGCATGGAGAGAGACAGTCCCTTCAAGAACAGCTAGGAGATAGAAAGATATCAAATGCCACCCTCTAAAATAGCACTTATCCTACAGGATGGAGCTTGGAGGTGCTATCCGAATAAAAACAGAAAGAAGCAAAGGCATAGGGTGAATTAACTGGTGCCAAGTGGATTTTTTCCAGCCGTGTTCGAGGAACTGAGGTCCAAGTGCTACTTCGAAGGCCTTCGCTCAGAGCCTATATATAATCCTGCTGAATTTGCTGGCAGCCAGGCTACAGTGGACAGTGCCCAGCACCAACCTGGCACCCTGCTTCCCTCTCAGAAAAGACCCTTTAAAGGGCTGCAAGTGTGTTGAGGTGCAAAGGCAAAAGAAGAGAGGAAAAAAAGACAGCAGTGAGCACAGTTTGGAGCAGGCGAAATGCACTTCACTCCTTACAGTGGAGATCACACCCCTTGGCATCAAGAAAGTGCTTGTCCTAAAGGGACAAGGGGCAAAGGGGTGCCTCCCAGCAGCAATTCCAGAAATCCTCATGCTGTTTCTTGCACAGTCTAAAATGGAACTTTCTTTCCCCTGTTTAAAGCCCTTTCCCAACTCCACAATTCTCTATCACAGAGAACTGGCTCACCTAGCTGCTCACTGAGCCACCCTGTGCAAGCAGTCCTACTCCAGAGCACCACAACCTGCTTCCAGGCCTTGTGCAAAAAGTCCTGCTTTTCCCCCCAAAGCTTGAAATCCCATTTTAAGATGTATAGACAGCCCCACATTGGGATATGAAGGGCTGAGTGGGTTACTCGGGCTTTGAGCACCCTCTCCTGTCCTGCTGGCTTAGCTCTACAGGGCACCACAGCAAAATGCCTGGGGACAAGGAACAACAAGTTGTGTGGTGGCGCATACACTAGGGCTGAAGTTGCTGGGCTTTGGGACCAAACTCTAGCATAAACACATCTTTCAGAGGGTGGTATCATCGTTTTTAGGCCCAGGATAGCCAACCATTTGGACATTTCTGAGCCTCTTAAAGCAGTGGTTATCTGAGACAAGGAAGGGTGAAAAGGCAGAGAGAAGCTAAGTCAGCCCTGGAGCTCACAACACATCAAGCTCATCACTTCTCCCAGCTTTGACATTTTATCTGGTCTTTGCTTTAGCAGAGGTCTGCGTTGCGTCCCCTTCAGGACCTCGCCGTTGCTCCGTCTCCTGGCAGCTCCAGTGTTTGTAACCGCTTCAGCACAGAGGCATTTCCCCTAAGCTAAAAGCCCCTGAGTGTAACAGGACACTCAGCTGTGCCGGGGTCAGATTTGACGTCAATGGCACATGTTGGCTTCCGTCCTGCGTGATATCAGTGCACAAATACCCTCCTGCCTTCACTTTCTCCCTCATTCTCCAGTCCCAGGAAGCGGGAGAGACTGTGTTCAGGACCATGGATCAGCTACTGCCACCTTGGATCCTCCTCCACCTCCTCAAAGACACCCAATCTCTCGGCTAGTTTTGACACCCGAATTCACATTCCCTCCCCATTCCATAATACTAGGACCTATCTCCGAGGGACTGTTGCTACTAAAGGAGGTGTCCCTAATGACTCAGATTCTGCCACTCCGGCCAAACCTGGACAGAGGCAACTCTTCTTCCTCCTCCTAAGCTCAAATTCACAGACTCTCCTTCTGCTCCCGCATCAATACGTGACAGAAAGCACAGCCCTGGAACTACAAGGCTGCTGAAGAGAAATGGGAAGGACTGAGGCAGAGTCGGGGCTCCTGCTGTGAGAGACAGCAAGGCCCACGGGCACTGCGCCATCCTTCATTTGGCGTGTCCCTCACACGAGCACAAGCGCGTGTTTACGCTAGCTCAGCACAGCTCTCGCTCACGCTTGATGCTCTCCAGCAGAGCCTGGCCAGCCGCTCACTCCTTGGGGCTGCGAGTGCAAGAGCAGCTGTGGATGTTGGTGTTTGCATTTGGGAGCTGCTTGGGAACCCTGGCGGCCTGAGGAGAGGTGAGAAGCCAAACTGAAAAGCTGCTGGACCACGAGAGGCCACACGGTGTGAGGCAGGATACACGGACAGGTCAAAATCGCAGCCAGCTCCCAAGCTACTCAGTAAGCTCCACAGCACCTTCCTCTTCTTGGCTAAGACATGGACTGCTGAACTCCTCTCTCCCCTCTCTCAATGAGATAAGGGCCAAGTCAAAGGACTCTTTCTAATTGTTTTCTCTCAGGCCAGAGATGAAGAAGGGCCTCTGCATCCCTGGTGGGAAACCACATGTGCTCTGAACTGGTCACCACAACATAAAGGGCTTTGCTAATGAACTGGTGGCCTCCAGGAGGGCACTATCGCCAGGGCCGGCTGATGGAGAAGGAAGTCTGGAAACTCTGGTCCTATGTGGTGCAGAGAGGAGAGGCAGAGAAAGAGCAGCAGACCCGGTGAGCAGCACAGAGGCGCCAGCTGAAATCAAGACAATTCTTCTCATTTTTGTCTCTTAAGCAGCCCTGAAACACCTGCAAATTACTCACCTTTGTCTAGTGCTCGCTATATAGGACTCAGAGCAGATTTTTGTCTTGAATCATTCTTCACATGCAGCCAAACGAGATAAAATGATTAAACGCCAGATTTGAGAGATGGGCTGGAGCCAAGGCTGAGCTACAGGTATGCTGAGCAGGAGGAGCATCTTGTGATGCACGGGCTTTCCACGGGGTGTCAGAGCTGAGAGGAACCCATCCCCACAGCCCTGCACACAGTGTCCCTGTGTCCCAGTGCTTCCCAAGGCACCCTGAGTTCACAGGACCTAAATCAAACTAAAGCTGAGCTCTCCGTATCTTCATTCCTATTGACCTCATGCCAGCCAGACTAACCTGGGATTCGATGTCACTACGTTGCTGATGGGGCCTGGGCTAGCATGTTTCCACACTCCTGCTCCCCTTTGAAGGGAGGATGGAGGGATACCTGCAGCTGGGTGAAAGCGGGGAGCCTGCTGGGGCTGCTCTTGGCGCACGCAGAGCTGCTGCCTGGAAGGGCTGCGTGTTGCAAGCGCACGCAGGAGTCCCTGGCCGGGCTCGCTGCAGTCGGCACGTTGCAGCGAGGCAGGTACAGGCTGTGCTGGCTCTGCTCGCTCCCGGCTCTCACTTGTCTGGCTGCAGGAGGACTCATGATCCCCTCTTTCCAAGTGACCTGCTCTCAGCTCTGGAAAGAAAATCCTGTTCATTTCTGTGCCCATAGGGATAGAGACCTGTCCCCGCTCTAGCCAATTCATATAGATCCAGAAGATTTAGGACTTGTCTGTTCCTTGCATATATCCTGTTTATGTTCGTGCTGAATCAGAGTGAAGGTTGACTTGACTGCTCCTGGTCTGAATGTCTGGGCTAGGGGTTTTGAACTGCTGGGTCTTTGTTCTTATTCTCTGAGGAAGGTTAGGAAAAACCTACTGAAATATTCAGCTGGATGGAACCACCGAAGCCAGACTCCAAATTATCTTATTTCGCGATGATGGGGCTTGGGAAAGCCCAAGTGTAAAAGTTTCCATTTCAAAGTGCACAGGCCTTTTGGAGTTGAGCCAGATCTGGTTTTGATCTAAGGAACTTCAGTTTTGATTGGTTCCCTTTGTCTTGTGTCCCATTTCCAGTCCATCATAAAGTCAGATAAGCTCTGCACTTACGTACCCATGTAACCATGACAGTGCTCTCCAGCTTGGCAGAAATCAAGGAATTCCAGCTAATGGCAGCACTACAAAAATGATCCTGCACCTCTTCTACCTTGAATCTAGAAGCATGTGGAACCTAGAGGGTTCTGTGGAAAAGCACAGAAAAAGAAATGGTACCAAAGAAGGACTTACAGACTATATATATTAGAGAAATAAGAATCTCCAGCTCTCCAGATCCAGGCAGTTTTTAGCTTAGAGGGTGTGCATGGAATAGTACTCCTTCAAATAAAGAGGACTTGTGTCCAGGACTTGTCCAGTCTAAAATGGTCCCAACAAATGCTCATTCTTTGGAAACTGCCCAGCCTCTCCAGCCAATCCCCACCTCTTCACTAGCCTTCCTCCTCCAACACTGTCACTGCAGCTTAACCAGCCCATGGCAGCTTGGCAGGACAGCAGGGCAAACCACCCCTGGTCACAGGTATCCAAGCAGGAGACAGCAGTCTGAGCAGAGCACAGTTTAAGACACTAATGAGGAGGCTTTACCCCTCAGAGGGAGAGGATAATGGCTCAGGGATGTCAAAGGGCTTGGAGGTGGCGATGGACTTTGGCAGACGTGGGCTTGTCTGCAGACTGTGTCCAGCAGAGCGATGTGACCCCAGGGGCAGCAGCAGCACTGCCTGGGCACAGCTCGCAGCACAGACGTCACAACAGGCCCTAGGAGCCTCTTGGAACTGGAAAAACAGGTGATCCTGTAAAAAAACTATGGCAAGAGTCAAGGGAATCCCTAGCTTGAGGATGCAGGTAGATGTGCGGAGCAGGAGGAGGTGACAGGGTTGGGTACGCGGCTCCAGCAAGGAAAGACCCTTTCCTAAAACACTTGATGGACTTTGCTGCCTCACTCTAAGAGGGAAAATTCCCTGAGCTATGGTGCTCATTTGTGTTCATTAGCTCTAATTTTGCTTCTGCCTGAGAAGTGCTGAGAAAGACTTCTTGCTTCAAACATCTGGGAACTGCTGGCCCCAGGTCAGAAAGACAAATAATTTGTAACATTTCCTTTATTAGTGCTGAACATTTCAGCATTTCCAGTGCATCTCTGACCCTTTCACTCCATCAGAGAAAACTCGTCTCATAGTGGTTTTACAAGACAAATCACCACAACATATTAAGATAATGAAGTTACTTTGCTTCTGCTGATCCGATTTCAACAACTTTAAATTGGTAATAATGTTATAATTGTGCCTGCAGTTATAAACGATCTTGTCCTCCTTCCTTACAAATATTTCTCAGCCAACCCCATACAATACTATAAAGGCTGGCACAGTTTGGTGCATTTCTGCAAGAAATACAGACTAGAAATACATTGATATCGGACTGATGTGTGCTGGGGAACACACAGTCCCTGGAGGAGCCTTCTCTACTCCTGGGGCTAATCACTTTGCGGTGCCATAAATGAAGCCAAAGTTGATATTGTTTTTAATTAAGAAAAACAATTCACATAGCATATGATATAGAGTGGTAATAATTGCATAATATAGTCTAAAATTATGCATTCTAAGGAGAAATGAATAGGGTAGTTCTGATCATTACTGGAAAGAATAGCAGCGTGTGCCAAGGGAGCTGAAGCAAGGGAAAACAAAGATCCCTCAAAATAGTATCCATGAATTAGCTTGTACTTTTACACTCCTGCGAGTCAGAGGAGGGACATGGAGCAAGGGGCACAAGGGAGCTGCATTTGGGACTTTATAAAGCCATGCTATATAGCATAGCAAGCCCATCCAGCTGGGTTACAGGGTGTGATAGAAGATACTCAGCCTAAGACAAAGGGAAAAAAAAGGTGGTAGAAGTTTAAGCCACTGTCTTTTCACCTGATTTGGAAATGCCATATAATTCTTGGTGGTCAATGCAAACACCAAGTCTTTCTTGATGAATGTGAAATCTCTTAGAAAAGGAGCAACAATTTTCACTAAGATTTCTGGAATCTCTGTGATGCGGCAATAAATAAGACATATGGACAGATGTGGGAATCTGGTATGTGACTGCTGAACCTGGCCACAGAAGTACAGATATCTCAGTTGCCTTGGAACATGCAACAAACTGTCCACAGTTTTGATATAGGAGCAATCCTGAAAAATAGAGTCAAATCGTTCCACGGAATGCCAGGCAATGGCAATGCAAGGAATAGTCTTTAAAATTGTGTCAGCTCTAACCATGAGATAGGACCTGCCCACACAAGCTTCCTGAGCACCACAGATAAGAACATTTTCATTGATCTCCGCAGGAACAAAGAAATATAGGGGCCATGTTGTTATCATTCTGCTTTAAAGCTAATTAAAAGCTATTGCAGAACTGTAGTGCTGCAGAGAGGCAGCTAAGCAATGTTAAAATACTGTTCCATAAAACCAACGCTGCAGGGGAGGAACAAGGTTCAAAATTCAGTTGTGCCCCTAGCAGAGAGAACAAGGGAAATAAGTTTCACTACATTGGGTATTATTGGCCACATAAACCCAGGCCTTTAGAATTAGATTTTGGAGATGGTTTGCTTATTTCTGAATCATTGTAATTTTGCTTCTTCAGTGCTGTCTAACCTCTCACAGTGCCCTCTGTATGCAGTTTGTGCGCACTCCTTTCTTGCTTGCAAAGAGGAGTCAAGGAAGCTTGTCCATAGAATAAATATAGCCCCTAATCTCTATGTTTTTCCAAACAGTTCATTTTGTGCAAGGGATTAAAGGTCAGATCTATTTTTAATCATTAATATACATCTATTGGATGAATGCTGTGCCTATTAAGAGGAAGAAAATGGCTCAGTGATGGACAGTGAGTTACAAAGTAAGCAACTCAGCAGGGAACATAAGGTATTCTCATGCTCTAAAATGTATCTTTGCACATTCATTCTCTAAAAGTATTTGTCTTATTTAACTTCTAAGTCTGAGGTCTTATTTCTGGTGCTGTGCAGTGAACCAAGGCTGGACCACTCTTGTGGGTTGCAAGATTTGAGCTTGAGCATCCCCTAATCAACCACATATGTCAATCCTAGAAATCAGACCTGGTAAAGAGTTCCAAATCCTGCCCAAATGGTCCCAATTCACTTCCAGAGGGTTTCCCAAGCTTGTGAGGTCTGCCTGTTTGTAGCTTTGCGTCCTCGGACAAGAGCTTGTCCTCAGCTACCTGCTCAAAGCAAAGCATTTCAGTCTAGGGACAGATCTGTCAGGTTGTTGATGATTAATAGCATTTCACTTCCATTAAACCAGCGCATTAATCTGCCAAGGGTGAGCAGAGAGAGCAGGCACTCGTTGCCTTCTTAACCTTTCTAAGTGTCTGCTAAGACACGTGTCCTACTCCCAGACATGTGCACAGGCAATTGCCCCCAAGCAGGTCTCCAGCGTGCAATAAGAGAAATATCTCTAATGAGAGGGGGAGGAAAAGAAGCAAATTATGCAGTTTGTCAAGGAGGGAGATTGCTGTCAGCCTAAAGGACAGGCAAGGAAAGGGAACTTCAGCAAACCCAGCTGCTGAAGGCATCTCCGAGATACCTCCGAGACCTTGGGACGGCTGTGGTGATGCTATTGCACTCTGAAACCCCAATGCTGGGCCCTGAACCTCTACTGGACACCCCAAAAAGGAGATCTCAGACCCTTTCCAGGCATAAGACTGATTAGTGCAGATGTACCTGGCCAGATTCTCTCCTCTTGGCCATTAACTAAAAACCTGACTACCTGCACATGCAGCCTTCCTGGAAGGGAAGGGCACGCTCTCAGAGGAGGGCATTCAGGCCAGAGTAGGGCTGATGCCAGCATTAATCCTGGCAGCGAAACAAGGAGTCCTCATGCTTCCTGTGAGGGATGGAAAAGAAGGAAGAGACACGTGGGATGAAAAAGGTTTCCAGTCACTAGTTACGGTGGCAGACTTCCAATCATGGGACACTGGGGGATTTGTTTAGTGCCCTGTGTGGAAAGAGGGAGAGCAAATAACCGGGCAGCTCGGCATGGCCGGTTTGGGAGATCAGGTTCTCCTCCTCTGCCTGAGCCTGCACACACACTGCAGATGCACAGTGGGAGGGATGGTGGTTCCCTTGGATGAGCTGCATCCATAGACTGGAGTGACTGCATCCCTGGCACCCTTGTCCCCATCACAGCAGCTGCAGGAGCAGTAACCTTCCCTGGTAGAGCGTCTTGCTTAGATCCAGTGATCAGCTCTGAGAAGACCATAAACTGAATCCCTCTCTCATTTCACATTTAGTGAACTCCTAGTGGCAGTGCATTACGTGCCATGCTGCTTTCTGCTGATGTGCCCTCACCGTGCTGCTTGTATTGGCTGCAGTATCTGGCACATAGCTTAAAATCCTGAAAGATAAATTGCAGTCGTAGTCAGAGTCCTATGCCTGGCCCACTGCTAGATTAGTGCTCAGGTCTAGCACCAGCTTTGCAAGCCTTTGTGCCTGGGATGCTCTTGACTCGCTGTCCAGTTCAAGAACACAACATGGCCATCCAAAAAGCATGAAGAAAGTAACTCTATTTTGCAGCACTCTTCAAATTCTGGGTGGTCTTCCATTGAATTTCAGACTATCTTCCTCCTTTTCTGACAGGACAATGTTTCTCACAGCTCTCCATACTACCCTTTCCATTAGGCAACACCTGAAAAGGGTCCCTATCTCAGCAGTACTTTCCTAACAAGATTTATTTATCCAAGAGATACTTATGTTGAGACACAAGAGAATGAAGTATCTAATAGCATGGCTCTCAAAGCATCTTATCCCCTTCTGTATGTTGGCTCTTCTGCCTGGCCTGAGGCTGGAAGGTAATTCCAGCTCCTGGGACAAAGGAATCCCCTGGCTCGCAGGCAGTTTGCACCGTCTTTGATATCCTGCCCAACAGCAGACCAGGATCACACAGAATCACGGAATCACAGGATGGTTGAGATTGGAAGGGATCTTTAGAGATCATCTAGTCCAACCGCCCTGCTCAAGCAGGGCCACCCAGAGCACAGGGTGGCATCCAGGTGGGTTTTGAAGACATCCAGAGAGGGAAACTCTGAAAAAAATAGGGATAATTTAGTTTACTTGCACATTAACAAGAATTTAGCTCTTAGAATGCTGGCTTTGTTTTTACATTTCTGCTCTAAAGCAGACTAACTCTCTCACTCAATGTGCAAGCTTCTCCTCTTTCAGATAGCAAGTTCTACAGTCTCTGGATTACAACATCTTTGAGCAAAGTGGCATAGGGCCACTTTAGGCCCTATAAAGGAAATTTGGAAATAGGATGCTAATCCAAGGACTTGCTTGCATGTGGACAGGAAACAGTGTGGAAAAAAGCTTTGCTGCTTCCTTGCTAATTGATCCTGCCCTGTTTTGTTGTCCGCCTGGAGCATACCCTTCCCTGCAGGCACTAAAACATTTAGTTTTAGTGAACTGGAAGAACGAGGAAAGTTTTTGAAGAGCTGCTGGCACCACATTTGCAAGCACGGAAAGGGAGCAGAGCTATTTTTATTTCCAACCACACTTAGGTTATTGTTATAAAGCTCTCCAAGATGCTTGGCACCAGGGGGTACAACAGCAGGAAGACGGATTGGAGAACATCATTAAATGGCAAACAGCACCTTGTGAGGCCTGTGTGATAAACTGCTTGGCAAACACAGCTGTGAGCTCGACCCTGTAGAGAAGGCTGGAATAAAGAAGACATTTTTCCTTTATACCAAAATTTTTGGGTGATGTTTGGGTCTCATAAATGTGATTACCACAGCTGTGCACTCAGGCTTCCGCATGGACCTGCCTAACCTCGTGTCTGAGACCAAGGGCTAGATATCAGTGTGTACAACTGCAGCAGGCACCGAAGCTCCCTCGGTGCCTGGGACAGCAGCTGCTATTCTGAGGGGTGATGAAAGCCATTTTTCCCCTTCACCCTGTGTTCATGCACTGTCTTGATGAATGCAATCATCAGCCCATTGCTCCTTGGAAAGAGGGTGTTGACAGGTAAATGTGTCTACTTCCTATCCGCTGGCTGCAGGTCACATCTTAGGACATGAAATAAGCTGTCACAGGACACATTTCAAGTATGGCCGAGGAGGCAAAATATCCCATATTCTGCTGTTCTGCAAGCGCTGCCAGGGCAAGTGACAACTGGGGAAGCTGTGGAACTGGTAGTTTCTTCCTTAAATTCTCCCAGGCCACTGCCCAGCTGGCTCCTCTGGATGAGAAGCACCAGAGGTGGACATGAGCCCCACCATCCATCCTGGAAACATCTTCAGTCTCTCTGGGGGCTCCTGAGGGCACCTCCACAGCCCCCAAAGAGACCACGCAGCAGCAGCCCTTCCCAGGAGTGACAGCAGCCCCAAGGTGACACGGGAGGGTTATGCTCGTGTCACACACACTGCACTGTTTTCCGGGGGCTCCGCCAGCTCCGATGGCAGCGTTACCCCCAAAGGCACCGAGGGAGCTGCCAGGCTGCGACACGGAGCATCGGAGACCCCGACAAAGGCTCCGTTTCTCCGGCTCTGCTGCTGCTGCGTGAAGGCAGCAACAAACAGCAGCAGCAGCCACATCCGCAGCACTAAGGTGACTGCTCAGCAGATGTGAGCTTGGGATCCCAGGCCCTGGGCTGCTCGATGCTGCCCAGTCAGCAAAACCACAGCAGGGTGAGCAGGGCCCGCCTGCCCGCCGCAACACCACCAGTTCAGCCCACGCCACGGGCTGGTTCTCACTGGGATGATCATTAAGAGACAGGAGTGATGCAGCTCTATAAGCCTCCGAGCCCCCGAGGCAGAGTCTGTGGTAAGAGGAAATAGGAAAATCACCTTTTAATTTGTAGTTGGAAAAAAAGGATTATCTGGCATTGCTTAGAGAATGAACAAGAAACCCTGCGGTGTTACTTTATAGAGCCATCCTCCCCTGCTCCTGGGGAGCTGCAATGATAGAAGCTTAATGGCCCTTTTTCAAACCATAGGAATTTATTTTACACAGTCCATGTAGCCTTCTAGAGCAGAGGAATATGCACAATGGAATCTAAAAGGGACTTTAAGCCTGACTTGGGAGGAGCAGCCGTTCCGAGCTGTTGCTATTTCAAATTCTTTAAGAGACAGCTCTTCATAATTTAGGATACCCTCAGCCAAACCCAAGTCCAAACCCTCTGCTTCCACACTCGCTTTAAATGAGCAATTTTGCACTGCAAGTAATATACGGTGAGAAATAGCTGGTTGATTAGCAATCCTCATCCTATCCATGTCCCAAAGGAAGCCTGTGCAGGACAGAACGTTCATTTATTGGCATGGCCGCACTATTTTCCTTTCATTTCATCTCACTTTCGTAAACAGCCCCATTTGTGGGACACCGAGATCTGAGTCTGTCTGTGGCCTCCTGTTCCCACATACAGGTTCCCCCAACATGCCATAGCATTTCATTAAAAACTGAGTCGAAGGATAAGGAGCCAGTGTGTTAATTCTGCTGGGGACACTGGAGTGAGAGGTCTCTCCTTTTCACAAGAGCCAGCCTCTACACCAAGTGAAAATTAAAAATTGGGCTCTTGGGATCATGTATTTTATAAGCTTGGCAGCTGCCAGTAAGGTCTCCCCAGAAGGCTCCCATTTTCTGACTGGCAGACCGTGTTCACAGGAATACGAAGGACCAAGGATGTGTTCACTTCAGTCTACCTCTATTCAGTGTAAGTTTAAGGTCTCATTCCACAAAACCTCTTTACAAAGACATCAGTCTCCCTCTCACTGTCTCGACTTTCTGATAGTCATTGAGAATGCACTTGGGCTCCAAAATTAACTGAAGGTAAAGATCCTAATTTTATAAAAATATAGACAAGTAGGAAAATATTAAGTTGTGCCATGTCATGATTATATTAAAGCATTGCAAGTCAACACCCAAGTTTTAGGTTTAGTTCTCTTACTAGTTCAGTATTAACATGCAGATTTAGCCAACTTTCCTGACTGTTCCCGATCTATCCTCCCATCACTAAAAGCACAACAGCACTGAAGAATAAAAAAGCACTGAAGAATAATTTGTTAATATTCATATACCATTGGAATTAGAGGAGCTTCAACAGTGATTTCAGAGAAGACGAGGGGAATTGGAGTCAGCAAGAGTTCTGTGTCATATGTTTTTATTTTTGGAGGGTGGAGTGTTTCAAATATAAAGATGTGGAGGGTGGGATTCCTCTCGCTAACATAAGTCGTCTGAAAGTCAAGAACAAGTCAAGTGTCCCCTGCGGTTAATGGAAGAACAGGGGGCATCTTCCAAAGGCAACTCAGCCTCACTTCTGCAAAGTAAGATCTTACTTCTACTACAACGATCTTACTTTGCAGATGTGCAATGGTGATTATGTTAAATTAAAACTTTTTGAGCAAAAAAATCTTCACACAGAACAGAGCGGTGTCTTATAAAGGAGCTTTCTGAAAATGAAACCTGAAGTTATCCAGCCCTAAAAACAGAAAGAAAATATCTGAAGAATGTGTGATGAATGTGAAGAAAGAGGGAGGCAAGTTGCAATAACTCAGCATGGAGCATTCAGGGATTTAATTCATTTCTCTATAATCAACAGAACGAGGCAAAGAATGTTCCTCTCATCCTCTTTCCTTGTAAGTCCTGTTTCTTGAGGAGGATCCTTCTGGCCTTTGAAATACTTTAAAAGGTCAGACTCCACAGCAGGAAGAACTGCAGAGAGAGAGGGGAAAAAGCAGCAGAGGAAAAGCCATCATTGGAAACCCACTGGGAGGAGAATATTGACTAGATAAATAATATCATATTAAGTAGAATTCAAGAGCCAGACCTGCCATGCTCTGCTAACAGAGAGTGAGTAATTACAGAAGAGGTTAGGAGGTGAAAGCCTGTCTCCTGTAGGGGATGAGGAGAGGATAATAAGCTTAGCACACTCACAAAGTCAGCCAAGGAAATTTGACCCTTTATCACACAGTTATCTGTAGAGAAGCAGATGAGATTAACCCCTAATGGGATTGGTGCCACATGAAGCTCTGCATTTCTAATGTTGCAAGGAGGTTAGTGACACCAATCACGGATAATTTATTGAATTGCTGCAATAAAAATGCCTTCCCTACTGAAAATAGCGGAGAGTAACTGAATAAAGCTCTTGAGTAAAAGGGGATTCATTGCCTGAAGAGGCTTTGCAGGGCACCGCGCTTATTGAGTTAGCAGATTCAGAGGCAGCCAGCTGCTCCAAAGAGGGATTGAACGGGATAATGGTACCTGCCCTGCCTTCCTGCTCCCATCCGCAGCCACGGACAGCCGGGCGCAGAGAGAACGGAGGGGGCTTGTTCAATACCATGCAGCAAGAGGAGGTTGAGGAGATCACCTTCGTTCTTGTGCCGAGCTAACACAGGGCTCGGAGCTGGAGGGGATCCTTGTGTTCCCACTGGTCTGGAGCCAGGCGCTTCTACGGCTATTTTCTTAGGGTAGTTTTTACCTAGGAAGGAGCATTTCTCGGCTAGCCACAGTGGGAAAGAGGTGGGAGGGAGAAAGGCTGTGGTTAAATGGAGATGACTCTTCACAAGCATGTTGGAAAGTAAGGTAAGAAGGGTAAGAAAGCTGGTCTGCTTTGAGGCCAGGGGAAGCAGACCAAGAATCACTTCAAAAAACAGCCGAATTCTTAAATGTCTCTTGAGCATCTCTGTATACTGTGGATTCATCAGGAAATTGCTTTGCATGCAACACTTCCAAACAAAATAGCATAGTGCTCCTAGGAAGTGGAGCACCAGGGAAAAGCCTTACTTGGTAGCAGAGAGCACCACAGGGTTATCCAAGGCCTTTTCCTACCTCTGGGCCTTTCCACTTTGTCTGGGTCACTCCAGGAGCTCCTCTTGTGAACTAACAGGTCACACACAGCAGTCCTGACCAGGTGAATATAAGTTACTGGAGAAAATCAGTGGTGAAGCAGACCCTTTTATTCCTGTATCTCAGAGGCATCTGGGATCTCTCAGAAATGCACAATCTTGTGGGAGAGCCAGGGCTACTGGCTCCGTCCTTGATTGCTGGCATCAGACCAAGTGAGGATAAAAAACCAAACTGGTTTAAGTTTGGTTCACCAAACCTTTTAATGTCACAGGCAGTTGAAGCTGAGCCTTTAGGTCAGGCACTTTATATGTATTTTATAGCTACTTTACAGCCCCTAGTAGCACTCCTAACTTTTTATTGTTTTGGATGACTGATTTTCCTTACCACAATTTGTGAGTCTCTCATCTATCCATGTGGCCCAAACACATTAGTATCCTGGGAACTAATGATAGCTATTGACCAAAAATATTTTTCTAAGTGGTAGCTACTGATAAAGCACAGCTAGAAGTGAGTAGAAGCAGGGTATGAACAACTGATGTGTAAAACGCATGTGCTTACAGCAGCATTTGGAAAGGATTCAGGAGAATCTATGATTGGCGAAAGATGAAGCAAGTTGCGAATAATGTTTTGGGAATTGTGTTTCAGGGCATAGCACATTCGCTAAAACAACCCAGGCTTAATTCTTTGAATGGTTTCAGGCACAAAAATGGAGGTGGAAAAAGGCATTTGATAAAGTGAAAACTCATAGCTTCAACATTTTCAGAATCAAGTGGCCATTAAGGGGCTAAAAACAAAGTGTACTGATTTTATGTTTGAAATCTCTTTTATTTTCAAAGTTATCTCTCTCTGGAAAAAAAAAGTATTTCTCCTTTTTATTTTCATTACAGACAGAAATAAAAATGTTTTGATTCAGTGCAGACTAAAACTTGTATTAGTTTTTTTTCTATTCCTGCATCAACCAAAAATAAATTCCCTCTTTTTCTCCCCTCACTGCTAAGGAAGAGCTTTCCTAACCAGGGGCAGAACAGTGAGGCCACAGCCCTGAGAACCAGCTTTTCAGTTGCACCTCGTTGTGTCATACCAGGAACAATCTTTCCAGTTAAGCAAGCCATAACACGGCATGTTTATCAAATTCCTCCTAGAGGAAATTCCAGAATGGAGCAGAAGGCAGTAGGGGCCAAGGAAGAAGAGCTTTGATGGAGTGGGGTGGGAAAGGGAGGACGGGGACAGCAGATCCTTCTGTGCCCAGAGTCACAGCACCTAGCAAAGCAAGAGCATAAGGTGACATCAAGGGATGCAAAGATCAGTCGCCCTGGGTAGAGGTGGGCACCAAGCAGAGCTGTTTTCCTCTCTTTTACACTGTTTTATCTCATTGGCATTGCTGTGTTGTTTGGGGAATATATTTACTTTCAGCTCCATAATCCTTCAGCGTGAAAGAGGCCAGGAAACATTATAAACACAGCCTTCAAGATGACAAATAGAGATGGGCTTATTCCTTCTGGAGGATTTTCTTGTTCGTGTTGTTAGGAAGATGAATGAACAAATGAATAAGTGAAACAGCTATTCCCACAGGGGAAGACACTGTAGCCACACAGAGTTAGCTCTTGACTCTCAAAGGAGTGATACTTTTATCCTTCAGGTTTAAGTCTCTCTGCCTTTAGAGTGAAACTTGTTTTAGATGCCCAAATATGCTCCTGGCACGGAATAATCTAGGCAAGAGTCAGGAAATGACAGCAGTGGAAAGAAGGACAGATACAGACACAGAGGTAGCGAAAAGCTGAGTCATGTTGTTGACCCAGATGACAAATGTGGAGAACAGAAAGTGGAGAGCAAAGCCCAGAGTCACAGACTCTTTTTTTCTCTTGGAAACATTGGAAAATCTACAGTGAAGATATCCCAAAGCGTGCTTGACTCGCTGTTAGCTCATTAAAGAAGCAGCCTTCCCAGACACCAACAACCATCGGCACGAAGCGTTATGAAACTCTTACCCTTGCTCTTAATGACAGGATTTTCGAAAACAACCTCAAACAGAACCTGTTAGCCTGGAGCGATTTTTAGTGTGTAGAATAATCCTGTAACCAAGTACAAGTTTGACTCTCAGGTCAAGGCACCAGGCAGCCTTCTACACTAGAGCCTGAGTCTGTTCTCTCCTGCAAGATACAAGCACAACGTGCAAAGACACGCTAAGGGCACGATCTCAGAGGTGCAACCAGTGCAGCTGCAATGCCACCGCTCCCGAGTCAGCAACCCGACCTGTTTGGAACAAGCACTAAAGGTCACCGTTTTGATTTGTTTGCACCTTACAGTCATTTTCCACTGGTATAGAAGATGACACAAAGGGAAAAAGCTCGAGAGAAGGTGGCCCTCCCTCCCCGCTCCGCTCCTCTCATGCAGTCCCCTCCATTTCTATCTAGTGATTTAATTGGAAAGTCTATTTGCTCGCCCCTGCTTGGTGACGCATGCCAGCTATCACGTTCCCTCCTGATTGCTCCCACTTTGTTTGCCTGTGTATTAATCCTTACAGCTCAGGGCCCGTCTCTCCAGAGGCGGCCTCTCCTCGCGGGGAGAGCCCCTCCGCCAGCCGCACGTGTCGCGGGCCGCGTGAGGCCCCCCGGCTTTCTCAGCACCCCGTCAAAGGACACGTTGTTTGGCACGGCGGGCTGGATGCCCACCCCGAGGTGGAGGAAGCTACAGGCCTCCCGGGAGGGAGCTGACAAAGGACTCGTGCACGTCCGTAATCCCCAGGAATCTGTTATTCCTGGGGACAACAAAGCCCCGCACAACCCTGCGGCCCCAGAAAGATGCCTGTTAGCACTAGGACGCCTTGGCGGTTTAGACTAGCAGGTTATTTGTCCAAGACTACAAGGGTAACGAGAATGAAGGAAAGCAATGCACAGAAAAATTCAGGAACGGTTTGAGACTAGGACCAATTCCCATGTGTTTAGCTTAGCTCTGTGCCCAGCAATGCCAGCGCAAGGCAGCACAAGCGCTTAGGCCTGATAACACTGCCTTGTGCAAATATTTTCATGAAGCTCTCTCTGACTATTACTTTTCCCCTATTGCTTTACCCACCTCAGTTTTTATACATGAAAACTCGGTTTATCATGGAAAACTAGGCAATAATAATAACTCCTCATTGCTGCTTTGCAAGCTCAGCACGAGGACAGTGAGTGTGCGAGCGAGCACGTACAAACGGTCCTGCACAGAACACACCCCTGGATCTTCAGGATGCCTTCCCTGTCTTTAAGGAGGCATTAAGGATGTATTATGCCTTTGCTTGACTCCTGAAGGATGGGCTGAAGTTATTCTGCAGCTGGAGAATAGCCTGGACGGAGATCTGAGCGAAATTATTCCCTTTTCATTTGCAGTGTCCAGAACCTAAAGACCTCATGCACGTATGGAGAGCTCCACAATCCCTGCCTGGAGCTACCAGAGTCCTAATTCCCTGGAGCTACCAGAGTCTTAACTCCCTGGCCCTTCAGAAGGATCTCGGAGCTACCGAGCATGTGGATGGTGCCACGGAAAGCCTGCTGCCTCTGCACTGGGACACTGGTACACACTGGTACACACTGGTACACACGATCCTGCATGAATCGAGCTGCCTCCTACCTGCAATAGGATAAAAGCTCACGCACGGACACGTGTTCCCAATCAACACATATGCCAACCTGGATCTTTACACAGTAACAGCCTATCTGCCAGCCACAGGGCCTGATCCAGGCTGCGGGAAAGGAATAACTCCAGATTGCTGGATTTCAGTGGCCTGGGGAGGTAAGAGCTGAGCAAAGGCGGCTGTGCTCTCCCCGTGAGCAGCATCCGCACAGCCCAAGGACACTAAAATTGCCCACGCAGGCGCGTGTCCCGCATTTCCCCTCCCAGCTGTGGCCACCTCAAGCTTTGGCTGGAAAACAGGGAACATTATCACGTCAAAGAGGCAAATGGGATGATGCTGCCAGACACGCACAGCCCGTCTTTCTCCATTAGAAGAACTGCAGTGAGCAAAACCATGGAGTGTTTGGGGGCCAAGGAAAGATCTCGCTCTACTTTTTCTGGCTTTGGCTTGGAGGAAGTTATTCTTCTGCAGCTGGTGAGAGAACAAAAAATACCTTTTTATGTCAAACCCCTGCTGGGTTAAAGAGATGCAAGAGGCGAGCAGGAGTTAAGCAGTACAAGGCCGTTAATCCTCCAGGGAGGAGGTTTTTGTTCTGCCTTTTCAGATCACTAGTACCAGGCACTGAACAATTGCAAAAGCCGAGCAATTTGCTGAGGTGTCGTCTCAGTGAGCGCTTCCGAAAACATGGCTGCTGGGAAAGCAATATAATGAGCTCATTGATCCTCGGATTTCTCTGGGTTTGGAGAAAAAACAACAATGAAAATAGTGCATTATTTTTAAACACTTGAAATTGCCACTGAGTTCTGTAAGTTCGAATTTCCCATCCAGCTGGGAAGGGCAAATGATGGTCACTTGC